>JBBPLF010000932.1:0-13679 GCA_038089615.1 Aureoboletus auriporus
TACGCCTTGATGTATTGGTTGGTCGTCTGACACGAGCCCAGTTGGGCGTTTAACCTGACACTTCTCATCGCGGGAGTATTTGCAATCGCAGCTGGGGCCTCTCCGAATTATGTTGCCCTCTGCTCGCTCGCTGCGGTCTGGTCCATTGGGGTCGGAGGTAACTTGCCAGTTGACTCTGCAGTGTTTCTTGGTTCGTCCGTTGCCATCGTTTCTCTAATATGTGCCAACCCTCGTTCCCAGAGTTTATGCCTGCTTCCCATCAATACCTGCTCACCATTCTCTCTATCTGGTGGGCTTTCGGACAGCTTTTAGCGAGTTTGGTATGTAAAAAGGTCCCTTCCCATGCCAATTTATTTATACTTTTCTTCGAATAGATTGCTTGGCCGCTCATAGCTGATTTTTCTTGCCCGGGCCCCCCTGCCCCTTGTCCCAGGTCTTCCAACGAAGGCTGGCGTTATTTCCTTTATGCTATGGGCGGTCTCATGATGCTCCTCTGGGTCATTCGATTCTTTTTGTTCAACTTGTACGAAAGCCCCAAGTATCTCATGGGTCGCGGTTGGGACGAAGCGGCAGTAGAAGTCGTCCACAAAGTGGCAGCTTACAATGGAAAGACAAGCTCTCTCACTGTGGAGCAACTGAAAGATGCCGAAAATGTGGCAAGTGATTCGGCAGTGAAGGAGGTCAAGATGGACGTGTCAGCGGCTGGTGCTATAACGAGAAAACTTGCGATATTTGACTCGAACCACGTGAAACCTTTGTTTGCGACTCGGAAGCTGGCATACTCGACCACCTTATTGATCATCTTGTGGGGTAAGCTATTTATTTCATTTTACCTTGGACCGTGGCTGAACTGGAATCGGACCGTCGATCCAGCGCTTATTGGGCTGGCTTTCCCATTGTAAGTGCAAATTTATTCGTGGAATTTTAGGTGCTTATCTTGCCCTAGGTACAATGGCTTCGTGACATATTAGTGTGTTTTTCTTCTCTTCAAACAACGTAGCATTCCTAACCCCCACTAGCCTCCAAAGCAGAGGAGCCGATTTCGGTGATAGCTCAGTGTACATTACATACCGTAACGTGAGCCATCAAGCTCACGCTGATTTCTCAAAATACTGACTCGAATATCAGCAAGTTATTTTGAGCGTAATCGGTGTTCCTGGTGCCCTCATGGCAGGGTATTGTGTAGAGTTACCGATCCTTGGACGGCGTGGTACGCTGTCAATATTCACAAGTACGTGTCATGAAGCGTCTTGTTTTCAGTTTATCAATCAATTTAGTTCTCACTGGGGTATTCATTCTTGCATCGACGACTGCACGCACGTCGAACTCTCTGCTTGCATGGAACTGTGGATACAGCTTTACGAGCAATGTGATGTATGGGGTGTTGTACGCGATCTCACCGGAATTATTCCCTACGAGGGATCGAGGAACAGGAAATGCTATCGTTGCGAGTGCCAATCGTGTATTTGGTATCATGGTAAGCTTGTGGGGATCAAGAACTACCGCGTTCGGTATGTGATACGGAAACTGACTCTGCTTGGCTGTTGCATAGGCGCCGATCATTGCGTTGTATGCCAACTTGAACACATCTGTGCCGATCTGGGTGGCTGGTGCGATATTCCTTGTCGCGGGGTTGATTGCGTTGTTGCTGCCATTTGAGCCTCGTGGAAAGGCGGCGTTATAGTTCTAGTCATGCAACAATTTCTTGATGTAGTAGACTGCTCTAATATTAATAACTGACGGTCTTATCGCCCGAGTGACTAAGCGTGTTAGAAAAATCATTCGAGTCCTCTACGACAGTCACGATGGAGTTCATACCAGGGCCTGCCATTCATCGGGTCCTTTGCGCTGATTGCGGTGAGTCGCACCTCTTCTAAATATCAGACGATTCCTACACACCAACGATCAGGGACACCGATCGAGCCCAACTCGGCCAATCTCTGCGTAGCTTGCCTACGGAACAGGTGGGTCCGAATCATAGATCGCGCGCCGCGCACGCTGATCACCACCAGCGTGGACATTACAGAAGGCATCCCAAAACAATGTCCGTACCTCGTCGTGTCCAATCCGGCCGCGCTGACGCCCCCTCTCAGCATCGGTCTCCTTCTGCCGAAACTGCGAACGATTCCTGTCACCACCCACTGCATGGGCGCTCGCACGACCGGAATCACAGGAGCTTCTCGCGCTGTGCTTGAAACGGCTCAAGGGACTCAACAAAGTACGCCTCACAGAGGCCCATTTCATCTGGACGGAACCACACTCGAAGCGCTTGCGTGTTGCGCTCACGATTCAAAAAGAGGTGTGTCGTGTCCTCTTCTCGAGACCACTCATGTATATTCATATACATGTAGGTACTCACTGCCACCATCCTCGAACAAGTCTTCGAGGTCGAATATCTCGTTCAACATACTCAATGTCCTGACTGTGCCAAACTCGCTGCGAAAAACACCTGGAAGGCCCTCGTCCAAGTCCGACAAAAGGTTACACACAAACGCACGTTTTTATTTCTCGAACAACTCATCTTGAAGCATGCCGCACAAAAGGATACGGTAGGGGTGAAGGAAATGAGGGATGGGTTGGATTTCTTTTACAGTCAGCGGAGTCATGCGATACGAATGGTCGAATTTCTGACGGGGGTCGTGCCTGTGCGGTCAGTCGCTCGTCTTGCATAGGAAAGAAGGGGAAACTGATGCCGCTCGACTGGCGCGCAGATCAAAGGGATCCGAACAATTGTTATCGACCGACACTCATTCGAATACGGCCAACTATAAATTCACCTACTCGGTCGAGATCGCCCCGATTTGCAAAGACGACCTCGTTTGTATTCCCCTTAAACAAGCGCGTTCATTGTCCAACATCTCCCCGTTGACGATATGCACACGCGTGGGATCGTCATTTCAACTTCTGGACGTGAACACGTTGCAAGCGGTCGAAGTGAGCGCACAAGTATACTGGCGTACCCCATTCTCGGCTTTGGCGGGCATCACCGACCTTGTTGAGTTCACTGTATTGGATATTGAACCGATCGGGACACACCGTGGTCGTTGGGTACTTGCGGATGCCCAAGTTGCACTGGCAGGTGCCTTTCGGAGTTCGGGGGGACATGGCGACGAAGATATGTTGCTGGACTATGAGTCGGCGGGGGGCACGAGTCAAATATTGCATACACGCACGCATCTCGGGGGGATTCTTCAACCAGGGGATACCGCGATGGGTTACTACCTCACCGCGTCCAATTTCAACTCGGACGACTACGCGACATTGCCTGCGGATCGCATTCCAGACGTGATACTCATCAAAAAGGCGTATCCCAATCGACGAAAAAAGGGTCGGACGCGGGCGTGGAAACTGCGGAGTATTGCGAAAGAGGAAGGAGAGGACGGAGAGACGGGTGGTGGAAGGGGGGTTGTTGGAAGGACGGGTGGACGGGATCAGAAGAAGGTGGAGGAGGATTACGAGCTGTTCTTGAGGGAATTGGAGGAAGATCCTGACTTGAGGGCGAATGTGAACTTGTACAGGGCAACGGATGTGAAGATGCACGCTGCAAATGCAGGGAGGAAGAAGGGAGGGCAGTATGAAATGGAGGTGGATGATGTCATTCCTGAGGCAGGTGGTGCTATGGGTGTGGAAGAGGACGTTGAGGATGCGGAACAGGAGGGGGATTTCCCTGATGTTCGATTGGAGGAGCTGTTGGAAGACTTTGACGAGATGACACTAGGTGATGGCGAAAAGACTAGCTGAGGGCACACAGAATTTGAACGCGTGCTCGTACTGGCGCTTCGCTTTCATGAGACAAGTGGTCCAATAAGTGTGCTGGTAGTTTCGGAGGTTACGAGGCGAAGAACTCAGGTATTCCCAATTGTGACGAGATACTAACATACATCCAAAGGTAAGTATAAATGCGCATAAATATCAATACATTACGATGACCAAGGGGGGAAACCGGGGAGATAGGCTCACGATACGTCCATATCACTTGTTTGATGTGGACCGCTGTGTGGTGCTTCCAAGTCGTCGGTAACGTTATTGACCCAGATCTGCCAAGTCCAGAAACGCTGCATATTGCTCGACACATTCTTGTAATTCTTGCTCGTCCAAGTCGTCGGGAGTTAGTAGCTCCGTACTCCTGGTTGTTTGTTCTAAGGATGCGACTCAGTACACATAAAATGGAATCCTTGACTAAAACTTGCCTTGAAGCTCGCTCTCCCATGCACTGGCATCTTCCATATCCGGATCAAACGAGGAGCCGACTTCGAAGGCGTATGAGACACGGCATGAATGATTCGTCATAGTAGGGTTTGTGCTCCGCACGATTCATCATGAAACACTGCATAAGATGACCGTGACGCACCTCATCCTGCATGAAGACATCATCCAACTCGTCGTCGTCGTCACACTCCATGAAAACATCGCAACACTTTTCACTGTTCCTCCGTGAATTGACGGCTTGTTCGCGTAGCTTTTGAGCGTGTTCTTTGCACCGGGCTTGAAAACGTCCCCTGAGGAACGCCGACGTTTGGTTTTCGGTGCGAAAAAAGAATTTTGCCGAGGGGGGTGCACGATAAGGTGTAGATGGTATTGATTTATACTGCGCGCGCCGCCGTTCCCGTACCCGGCGTGTCGGAGACGAGTAAGTTGGAGAGGCGGGGGGTGATGAGTTCATTGGCCACGAGTAGTAGGACGAGCAATTGGGTGTTGAACATGAAGAACTGGAAGAGCAAAGCATCATTAACCTCGTCATGACATCATGATGATGCTCGAACCCCCGTCGCATATCAAGCTTAAGCTTGATCTTTGTAGAGTCCTATGCGCTTCTCCTGCGGTATGGCGGCCGTAAGAAAAGTGACAAATTTCAGTATTTTCGTTGCTCATGACGCTCAAGCGGGCTTTACAGATCGTGCCGAATCGTGGGTGCCGTTGGGACTTCAAACTTTGTTCGCTTCGCCCGCAACACATAACTTTACTCGGAGCTGCAAACGGTAACTTTGTGTTCAAGGGTCCTGGTGACTCATTCCTTCATCCCTATACGTCGTTCCATCTCTTCGACATGTTGCGCTACCAACTCGACTGCCTGCTGAGTGAGGTGCTCAATGGCGGCTGTGGTACGCGCGGAAAGTGCAGCAACCGCGTCGGCGTACCTGGACAACGACTGAGTTGAGGCCTGAGTTAGGCTCGGGTCCCGTGTAAAGGGAAAAATACATACCCAATCGATGTTGGATATTCACGATGAAACCGTACACTTCTTCGAGGGCGGAGAGTTCTCTCAAGGTGGGGCTTCGAGAAAGGTGCTTAGTCACAGTTTTGTCGACCCGGAGATGACACGCCGTCGCATCAGGTTAAAAGCCGACTGATGTAAAGTTAAACCGCCATCATGTGTCCGTTGAACGATCCAGCCATGAGAGAGCTTGTCTCAACATCCCAAATCAGCACTGTTCTGTCTTGAGACCCAGAGACGATGCACTTTCTATTAGGTGAAAACCCGACTGATTCGATCCCTGAAGTGTGTCCATTGAAGACCCTATCCACAACAGAGCCCATCTCGGCATCCCAAATGCACACCGTTTTGTCGTAAGATCCAGAAACGACGCGCTTTCATCCTATCATTAGATGCGAGTACTAGTTCTAGGTGAGAATGCTACCGTGTTCACTTGACTAGCTCTAGTGGGGGGGTCCTAGGTCCCGAATGACGGTCGAAATCTAGCACGTCCTAGGGCGAGCCTAGCAACGCACCTAGTACGGACCTATCCCCAGATTGCCAATCTGAGACCGACAGGGTGTTGTAGCGCTAGTTCATGGCCTAGAACAGCCTAGATGACTTAGATGGTCTAGCGCTAGGTCGCCTATGTCGTTCTAGGTCCGATGCACTTTTGCTGATGCAACCATTACACCACTCAGAAAGTTCCGAAGAAGCAATGATTTCTACTTCGGTACCAGACAATCGGTGATTAATATGGCGTCTCGACGTCTGTTGTCAAAGACAAGACAGCCGACCTCAGTCAGGTAATTTTGCTGGCTTGAATGACTTCTACTTTGGTGTTGGAGCCACTAGTACTAGTATAAAACGGAACCAAGATGCTCATCAAACCACCCACCCCTAGCCCTCCCATTTGCATGCCATGGACCAGACCCCCGCGCTCTTCAGGCCGATCAAGCTCGGTCGGATAACTCTCCAACACCGTGTCGTACTCGCTCCATTGACGCGCCACAGAGTGCATGCTAACACGCACGTCCCTGGTCCTCAACAAGCAACCTACTATGCCCAGCGCAGTTCGACACCGGGGACCTTGCTCATCACAGAAGCCACATTGGTCTCGCATGACGCGGGAGGACGCGCATATGTGCCTGGGATCTACACCAACGCACAGATTCAAGCTTGGAAGAAGGTATCTTATTTCATTGTCCATGCTATAAATCCTATCTCACCGTTTGTGCTTGTAGGTTACGGAAGCTGTGCATGCCCAGAAATCGTACATCTTCCTTCAGTTGTGGGCACTGGGTCGCACCGCCGAGATAAACGTCCTTGAGAAACAGGACCCGGCCTCCCCATATGTCACTCCATCACCCGTTGCCCTGAAAGGCCGGCCGAAGCCGCCTCGCGCGTTGACCGAGGATGAGATCCAGGCGTATATCGCCGCGTACGCCAACGCAGCGCACAACGCCGCATACAAGGCTGGATTCGATGGCATGGAGGTACATGGGGCACATGGTTACCTCATAGATCAATTCCTGCAATCTGTTTCCAACACACGCATAGACAGATGGGGTGGCGACGAAGAGGGTCGGACGCGATTCGCGAGAGAGGTCGTCGACGCTGTCGTGGGTGCGGTCGGCGCAGATCGGGTTGGTCTTCGTATCAGTCCTTGGAATACGTATCAAGGTGAGAGATATTTCAGCTGGATGTCATTACGCGTTCATTTTCCATGCATCTGTAGGCATGAGGATGCCGGACCCGCGACCCACCTTTGCATACCTCGTTACCGCTGTTCGTGACAAGCATCCCACGTTGGCATATCTCCACGTGGTCGAGCCTCGCTTGGAACTGGATTTGGGTATGGATCCCGCCTCGATCGAAGGCGCGGGCAACGACTTTTTGCGGGAGATATGGGATGGCGGGGATAGGGTATTTGTATCCGCTGGTGGACATACCCGTGAGACAGCATTGTGCACCGCGAAAGAAAAGGGAGGGTTGGTCGCATTTGGACGCAACTATATATCAAACATGAGTCTCATCGCCGTTTTTCTGCCAGTGTTTTTGCTTTTGCGATTTGATTTGCAGCCTTATCTCCCGGATCGGTTACGAAAGGATTTACACCTGACGCAACCGGATCGGTCAAAGTTTTACATTGACGGAAACCTGACACCATTTGGGTACACCGATTGGCCTTTTGCGGATCGCACTGTGAAACTCTGAAAGTATTTCAAGGAGGGATTGCATCGTGAGACATCATTTTTTAGATGTTGTGTACTACCACCAAAGACCACAATAAACGATCTAGCCGAGATGAGACTAGGTGACATCTATAAGTCACACGATAGTAAACTGAGCGTATGCGAATACGTACCTCAGCGGTCGTCACAGATGGTGAGAGAATGCTTGGCAGGCGGACCCATCGGTTGATATTGTTGCGATCGACACCAGAGGGGCATGTACTAGCTTCGAGGTGAAGAATCATGCATCAGGTTTGTATGGACGTCGTTTTTGTAACGTTTGGTCTCAGTGCAGACGAGACATTGCGAACTCGTCCGTGTGATTTGAGTGACATGGAGAGATGATGCTTTATTTGGATGTAGTACTACTCGAATCCTCATCGCAGCTGAAGATGTTGAAGTCCATGATGCTAATGCTGAATCGCAATCTGAATCGCCTTTGCACCCGATCCTATCATGATAATGGTAATATAACTGTCTGCTCACCCTCCACTTCATCGTGCTCCCTTTCTCGTTCCAACGACGCAATAATTTGATCTCGTTCCCGAATAGCCACAATCTCTTGCTCAGATATGTCCGCCAGCTCTTTCAGTGATCCTGCATATCAAACCCACATCAAAACATACATCATCCACCGGATTCCTTCGACTCACGTTCTATCCCTAACATCATCAACGTCTGTGACCAATCATCAGCCCCGAATTCGGAAACAAACTGGAAGTGCTCAATGCCACGAACCTGGCGAGCCTCCCCATCTCTCAAGATATCCATCTTGGCAGAATTGGTGAGCTTCTTCGTACCCATGACGTCATCAACAAGACTCCAGAGTGTCTCCCCCACAAACTTTTCCGTGTCGGTCGAATGCGTGTCAAGGTCGCCAATCAGTTGCATGTACTGCTGGATCGTTCGTATCTCTGTCAAAATCCGTCGTGGAAGCTGTTCCAGTGACCGTTGCGTGTGTTGGACATGCGAGTCCGTTTTGGAAGTCGAGGCAACTGCACCGGTGGTAACGTCGTCGTCGGTGCCTCCCGACGGTGATTCATTAACAATCTCGGTTTCCTCCTGAATTGTGTCGTGGAGGGCAAATTTCACCCCGTTCGAAATACCTATGCGTTCTGCGTTTTTGCTCAACTGAACCTTGGTACGTCTGTGATACTGCTGAACGACGTTTTTGAAAGATTTACGACCAAGAATGTTCTTGTACCGGGAGGTATATGCTTCGGAAGCGACTAGATGCATGCGAAAGTGTCAGTGGTGTAGCACCAGGACAAATACTTCAAAATTCTCACCCGAAATGAAAATAGTCATGGTCGCGACGCCGACCAAAGCCCACATGACAAAGATGCAACGACTTGCTGGCGTACTGGGCGCCAAATCTCCATAGCCGATGGTAGAAAAAGCAATAAAACCTATCAGGCAGCGTCAGTAAGAAAGGCATCCTAGGAGCAAGAAAATAGGGATACGGACAAAAATATATAGACATTCCATACGTCCAACCCTCGGTCAGTTTGAAAATGAATGCACCACCCTAAGAGAGTACAATCAATGATTATTATCCTGTCATTCTCGTGCTCACTTACCATCCAGAAAATGAGAAACCAAACCCAATTCCATCCAAAGCGTTTATAATAGGCTTTCTTCTCTGTATCCTCCACGTCTGCACGATAGTCTCCTTTGGGGTCTGATAGACTCGTTTGCAAGCTTCCAAAACTGTCTTGAGGGCCCTCAGATCCATCTGCATCCTGTTCACCACGTCCTTTTGGAAGGGAATTGCCACCGGACTCGTAGACGATGAAGCCCAGCTTCGTGAGTACCATAGCCATAGCACCCAACCGGCGATGTGTCAGAGACTCGTTGGTACGTACACCATTATGATAAACCGGATGAGCAGCGAACCACGACGGTAGAGTGTAGTGCTCTACACCATGAGCATGCTGACAAGCATCTTCAGTATACGTGTCATAGAAATCCGCGGGGAGCAAGGCGTCAAGGGGGGCGCCTGCCTCAAGGGCCGCAGCTTCGAGTTGACAACGTGGAAGAGCCCATAAATTGAGTGTCCTTCCATGCCGACCATAACTCTGGTCCCTACTTCTCTTAGCAGTCGACCAGATCGCCCTCTCAGTATGCCAAAAGCAGGACTGGAGCTTCGACCAAAAGGACCTGGAATCGCTTGTGTTCGGAATCCAAACAGGTTCATGTCGTTCGCGTAAGCGCCATATGATGGCAAGTCTCCACCGACGCTCTGCACGTCTTCGAAGATTAGCAGCTCGTCTTTTCTCCTGTATTGCCAGTACACGCCTCCGATACCCGAAATCAAGGCCTTCCAAGACAGTCTCGCGAACATAGCCGACCACGAAAGCTAAGTTGACCAAGCCTAGTGTGGCGTAAAAGCAAGTGAATACTCTGGAACTTCTGGTTGTTGGGACGATGTCCCCAAACCCGATAGTCTCGATGGTTACAACGGTAAAATATAGGGCGTCGATAAATGTGAGGTTGAGAAGGAATGAATTGATGAGAGCGCCGAGTGCAATGTAGCAGAATAAACCAATGATGATAATAACCAAAGATCGTTGTCTGCGGGTGAGTCCACTCCCTGTGCAATGTGATCAATTGGCTAACCACGCGAATACGACAGTGCGACTTACCACTTCGCTTAAAATCAGGGGTTCGAAGAAGATCAATGATGAGAGTCACGTTCGTGAACATGGACACAATGGTGGAACATAAGGTCATCCAGAATGCCTGCCCGAATGTGTAACCATCCTTCGACGTTCCGTATGTACTAAGAGCCGTAACATTGATAATATCTGAACAGAGTGGTAGAGTCAGGAGGGAGGAATATGATAGTAAGCTTACCGTGTATCGAGAGAAATATAACACACAGGATCGTCATCGCCTTGATACGTCTTTCCAAGAAACGAATAACCAGACAGGTGTTTGCTGAGACCGCACAAAACATACTCAGCGCGATTCCGACGTAAAGCAAGCGGGGGTTACTTTTCCCGGATACGACGATAGGACTTTGTGTGTGAATATACCAGGGCTCTGTTAACCCGGGTATCTCCAACAAAATGCAGAATGGGATGGCGATGCCGGACACAATTGGCAAGATCCGATAATGGGGTAGGTATGCTTGAATCTCTCGTTCATTACTTGGAGGGGGACATAGAAAAGACCATAGTCGGGAAGGGATGGTGCGTAGGCCACGTGTCCTTGAGCCTGGTTGGGTGTCCACATCTACGGTGCTGGGGGCCAAGGTGTCGTCATATTGTTCTTCCTCGTCATGTTCCAAGTCCACATCATCCTCGTAGGTCGTTCCTCCAGGTGAAATTATACCAGTGTTATCTGGCCCTTTCTCCGAATCGGTAGGAGCTCGTGAATGCTGTGGGAGTGAAGGTTTCGCCTGTAATGTCTGTTCTGCACCAGCACGCTCCTCTTCGTCATCGACAGGGGTGTCTTCCTTGAACAGATGGGTTAGCAAGTTCTTTAAGTTCATGAGATGGCGTTACAACGGCGAATAGACATGGGAAAGGAGTGGTGTGGGTTCCGGAGATTCAAAATCATCCTCTCCACTCCGAGTCTATGTATAGTCACTTCAATGACATGACATCAACTGGCAGCATGTGCGTCACGTGCACAGTAGTCTAACAATGAAACACGTTACACGTCAGCGGCTACTACTACAACCAACATGGCAGATATTTTGGCAGAAGTCAAGAAAATTCCTCCGGTAACGCGTTTTCTTATTCTGTCTTCTCTTGGTGTCACTGCGCCTGCCGTCCTTGGTCTTGTGCCTACCCACAAATTGGTCTTCATAACTGAGCTCATTACCAGGAAATGGGAGGTAAGCGCCACGCTGATTTTCCGTACCGTAACCGCTCAAAGACTCGCAGCTTTGGAGAATCTACACAAGCTTGTTTTTCGGGAGTAAGTGCGCCCTCTGAACAATCAACATTGGGCCTGATATAGATGATGTAGCAATGAAGCTGGAATATTTATTCCACCTCTTGATGTTATAGTTGCGTTTTTTGTTTCGTTTCGTTTGCTTCAACCATCTCACACGTGTTACCCTCCCAGTCGAAGTTCCAACTCTCTCGAATTCCAGAATTATGAGCGTCGTTCTTCGGACTACGCGTGGCAGCTTTTCCTTGCCTCTCTTGCCATTATCGTCAGTCTGTCAGCTACCACACTCCCTTTGACGTTCCTCAATGGTCCCTAGGCCCTAAACCGCCCGTTTGGTACCGTAGTCCATGATCATGCCTTTGTGAGCTGCCTCACGTACTTGACGTGTGTGCTGTCTCCACCAGGTGCACAAACGTCTGTTATGGGCCTCGTTACTATACCGGCAAAATACTTCCCATACGCATTGCTCGCCATAGACGCCATCAATGGTCGTGCAGTAGAGAATCTGACAGGGATGATTGCCGGTCACGTCTGGTGGTGGTCCGTGTGGGGTGCAGGCACCGGAGCTGGGGGTATGGATGAAGGGAGGTTTGCTCACTTCGCTCTCGCACCAAGATGGTTGAGAGATTGGTTTGGTGAACGAGAAGGAGAGCGCCGGACTACTAGCAGAGGCGGATATCAAGTCCACGCACCTAGACGCGCAGCGCAAGCTGCGGGCGCTCGTTCAACTGGATACAATTGGGGTTCCGGTCAACGGCTCGGAAGTGATTAGCCCAGTATGTACTATGCACCAATGCGCTTTGTGATAGAAGACTTACCATTAGGCAGTCATAGTCTTACGCAACTTGTGTAGCTGTCTTACCTTGAACTTGCTCAAAACACCCGATTGTATAATTCAAGCTGACGTCGAGCCAGTAAATTTTGTATTTCGGTGGATGCATCCTTAATGGACTCTGAGACTTGGCAGCGGGCCCCAATCCCAACAGGTCACCTACACGACACTCTGATGCGGGCAAATCGGTATTTCATGAGTGGTGTGTCAATGGTGAGACTGAGTTCCGACTGGCGTCAACTGTTAATTTAATTGGATGGTCCTTCCGTAGAGACGACCTCCATTCATTAACAAACTCCTTGATTTATTTGGTCCGTGGTTTTTTGCTGTGGATGGAGAAAGACTGGGGATGTCGTAAAGTTGACAATGCTCAACCAAGTACAACGGCACAATCCCATCGCTAACTAGTGGGATGAATATCCCGCTACTCGCAGCCTTACTGATCAACACATTTTGGTTGGGCATTGTCGACTTATCAGTCGAAAAAAAAAAAATCGATCTTGATGCTAAAGAACGTATCACACAAGTCCCATGACAACCTAAACTTTTCCTCTGTCGAGAGCACTTTCGTACTGCTCTCTAGAAACTCAGGTTCAGGCTTGAGGGGATGTCCCAGAATGGGAGAAGGAACGTTTTGATACCTGCTCGTTGTCGACACGGCTCCAGGCACATGTCCCTCGTGCGTACCGTGCTCGACCTGCTACGCCACTCAAAGGTGTTGTGAAACGCAACTTTGAAGCGCAAGCCTGACATTCGAACGCATCTGGCTGGACCATCCATTGCACGCTCAGATAAACACCGCGTCGAGGATGCGAGAGAGGCTCCGCGCCCATCAACCCGTGCTCGAGCACTTCCCTAAGGCGCGTTCCAAATCATCTGCAGGGGCGTCAAGTGAGAATGATGTTTTGGTTAACTGTCTAGAAGTATTCAGGGGCCGTGGAAAAGGCAGTGCGAACGGTGTTGCCATACATTCTGAACAACCAAGTTCAAGGACACTACACACAGGACTGTGGCACGCATCTACCATCATTTCAACAAGATGTAAGGATACAGGACATACAAGCCGTGGGCTGCAGGAGCAGTGCAAAATTCAGAAGGTGTGCCCGTCATCTAACACTAGCGTCCATGAGTGATTCGTGTGGGGCCATGATCATTTAATCCCAGTGAAAGCTGGGTCTGGCTTTTGCAATAGAGCCAAATATGATCTGCTATAAATCGCATCCGATATTAATGACGATACTTGATATTTTAATGGTTATGATGCTACACAATATTAATGATGTATTTCGATACGATCGATGACAAAAATTGCACTGGATTGCATCATTAGGAGCCGAGGACGTAGAGCAATCGCAAAGACATCGAAAATAGTTGCATGCACGCATACAATGACTGGAGAAATCGCACCGCACACTCGATGATTTCCAATCGGGATCGTACGCCCTTGTCTTCGTCTACAGAGCAGGCTTGGATGCCTGATCCCGTGACTCACCATATCGCGGGGTTTCTGAGCGGG
>JBBPLF010000933.1:0-13667 GCA_038089615.1 Aureoboletus auriporus
GGAAAGTGTTTCTTCTTTGGATTTCTCTTGTATAGCAAGCTCGGTGGTGAGTGTTGTTTTCCTGAGAGTCTCTATTCTTTTGTCTATCCTTTTTCTCCACATCTTGGCTATCTTTTTGTCCGGGTCTAGATCCAAATATCGGATGAGGTATCTTTGGCATATCGCCCTTGGGGAGTCATGTCGTGGGGTTTTCAGTTTGTCAGGCAGGACAACTTCTCCAGTGGTCCAGTTTATCGAGGGATTGTTTTCTCCAAGCCATGTTATGCCGAGAATTAGGTTTTCTTTTCCACAGTTGATAACAAGGAATTCTCTTTTCTCGTTTACTTCTCCAATCCGGGTGGTAAGGATTACTTTGTGGCAAATGATTCTTCCGGTATTTGGGGATCCGTCTGCGTTTTGTGCCTTCTTTGGTTTGTCCAGTCATATCTGTTTAAATCCTTTCTTCTTCACCAAATCACAATCTATGAAGTCTCTGCTTGCTCCACAGTTGATAAGGGCAAACGTGTCAACGATTTGGTCATTTTCTTGCTCAAACAGTGAGATAGGAATTTGCATGGATTCACTGTTTGGATCAGACAGTGACATTGTATTCGAGGTTAGCAGAAGCAGCTGGAGAATGTCAGAGCCATATGGATATAGTACTTTAATATGGCCAATTGCTCAATATTTATGCCAATTACTCAATATTTATGCCGATTGCTCAACATTTATACTGGTACCACAACATGTGCTAATATAACCAAAAAGGGAATGTTCTCCACTGAGTGACAGCTTTATTGTTGTGGTTCCACATTCTTTCTGATACCGTCATCACTATGACTACTGAAACCCAAACCCACTCTGTCATGAAATTCACTGATTGCTACTCTGATATTGCCCTCGCCATTGAATACTGTGGCTGCTGGATCAAGATTGCCATGACCGTTCTTGTCGGCAATACTACTCCCAACAATCATTCATGGGATGATTTGCGGCTGGAATTGGTATGTACATGCATATCATGGTATTCATTGGTAAATACGTTGAATATTGAATGCAATTTTGTCAGGCATTATTGAACTGACTAGTTGTTCATAGCACACTTTGGGAATTCACTCTGAATATTCTGCCGACAGCGAAGGCATTGTTGGAGTAATGCCTAAATGGGAAAACTGTCGATGTCGTCCAACAGCTTTTACTGACATTCCTATGGTCCACTGACATCTCTGACTCAATATTCAATACCGACCTCTTTGAAGATCCCTGGTGGCTTACCAGTGGTTGTCCACTCACCGAGGAATATTCCCTTAAAACTGTGGAGACTATCTGGAACACAGCAACTCGTGTACTCAAGGTTGGTGCCTTCATTCCATCTTTCCAACTAGTGCTTAAGGCAGATAGGCCGATGTTAATGCAAATTGGCATAATCTACCTCAATCTGCCCCACAAACCATGTTGGAGGAACATCGGAAAAACCTTTTTGAAGTTCTGGATGGTTTGTGGCAGGAGCTTCACGATGTGGAGCTAGAGATGGCTATTGTGGATCAGAGGATGGAAGCCATGGAGCAGTCATTTGGTGCTGGTATTCTTTGATTCAATGTGTAGTTGTACATATATACTGGAAACTGGTGATTCCCTTGTTATCTAATAGAGTACACTCGGCAAGAGTCCAAACTTTGTCCGACCACATCCAAGACTTTGTACCTCATGAATGTCAGCATCGGCACCTTCACTCAAGTCATCACATTCGCCCAAAGATAGAAAGCCAGACACCCACAATTACTGACAGCTTCAGTTACTCTGTGGCATAGCAGGAAGCCAGAAAATGCCATAACAGTTCCTGGTCGGTATTCAAACCGCTTTGCCAATGTTGGTACTGACATATACATATGTACTGGTATATGTGCCAAATGTTGCCAAGATATCCATTGTCTCTGTTATGCTCAACTCGGGTAGAGGTGATTGTAGACCTGGTCAGTTCAAGGGTTCTGTCTTGGATGAACGTTCGTTGTAGATGGTTTGAAGGTTCAAGGGGGTTTTTCTGATGACAACACTGTCGTCGGTGGTTTCAAGGGTTTCGAGGGAGCGTCCACTCAGAGTAGGATGAAGACTTCAAGGAGACAAGGGATCTGAGGGATCAAAGACGATGTACAAGAGTGATGCTATTCCAAGTAGGTCAAGCGTGAGGTACATTGTTGATATCATAGGGTTTATATAGGGAAAGGGAACGGGGAATTACTAAGCAATAGAATGCAAAGGAATTCCTAGGAATGTTTAGTAATACACAGCAAGTAAGATGGAAGAGGAAATAATGATGTCAAGCGGGCTGTACAGCAAGACATGTGTCCGATAGGAACGCATAGAAAAGTAAGCAAGATGACAAATCGTCTGATGGGAATGCTTGGAGAAGTAAGCAAGATGACAAGAGGAAAAAATAAATAGGGGTGAATTGTAACATTACTCCCAGAGTACATTTGAAGCTGTGAAGAGAATAAAAGAATCAAAAGTCATAGTCCACACCCAGGGAACCAGTGACATTGGCGACAGCAGTGTCATCCCATACGTCATCCCCATGATCTTCGTTGGAAAAGGAATCGTCGATAAAAGGGGATTTGGATCATTGACGAGATTGGATAAGGGGGCAGTCAGAGTATCGTCGACTACACCGCCAGGTACAACGATGGCGACAAGGGGCAGAGGAATTTGCTGAAATCATACGAGGGACATAGAAGTGTGGAGGGGGGACAGGGAGAGGATTGGTAGAGGAAGTACTGGTGGTGGGGGAGATGGAAGTTGGTGGGGAACGACGACGCCAAGGGCATCGAGAAGCAACGTGACCTGGCCTGATTATTCGGCAGTGGTGGCAGCGATAGTCGGGACAGTTAGCCATGAAATGACCTTCTCATTGACAATGGAAGCAATGATTGGTGGGATTAGAGGGAGGCCAACGTCTGTCAGCGTCTCGCCATGCAGCGAACGTGGGGAAGTTCGGGGGGAGAAGACGTTGGGCAACAGCAATAGCGAGACGTTCTGCTTGTTGCTCTTCAATGGTAAAGTTGGACGATGACGCGGAAGGCGTAGATGGGACAGGAGGGGAAGGGGGAAGGGTAGGAGCAGGAGTTCCAGTCCATTGTTCCTGATGGGCCTGTACGTCTCCCAATTGGCGATGGTAACGATCGATCTCAGAGATTGCAAGTGGCATTTGTAGTTGGTAAAGAGTGGAGAGGAGATTTCCTTCAGTTTGGGTTTGGATTTGGCAAAGGATGCCAATGTGAGAAGCGATGCTTTCATTGGATGACATGAGAGAGAGAAGGTTGGCAAGACATTGGTTTTGTAGGAAGGCATGATTGAGATTCCACAACGGGGATTCCATATCAAAGTGACTTCCGAAGTAAATGGTCATTCGGGGATTGGCGATTTGTCTGGCCAATAAGTCAAGGGCCGCAGCAGTGGGAACATCTTGGGTATGAAAAGCGGAGAGAGGGAGGTCAACGGATTGGACAGGTTCAGTAGTGGGGACGGGAGGGGTATCAGTGGCGGTGGGACCCCAAGAGTCAGTGTTCCAAGATTTGAGGGGTGCGGGTGACGAAGGACGAGAAGAAAGTCTGTCAGATAAAGATATGGTAATGGAAGAAAAGGAAATGGAGGGAACTGGGGTAGGAGAACGAGGGGAGTAAATAAGAGGCATGATGGGTCAAGATTCATAGTGCCAGGGACAGTTGTCATATTTCTTGTTGCAGAAGTATTGGTGTTTGAGAGGGTGGGACAGTGGAAGGTTGTTGTGAAAGAGAAAGAAAAATTTGTAGAAGGGGAGTCCAGGTTGGAATTCGAATTTTCGTTTACGAAGCATTTTTCGGAAAGGCAGAAGGGTGACGGTTTTTATAATCTAGGAGAGCGGACTTTGCATGTTTCAAATCACGCTCAGGGACCCATGAGTAATCTTCAGCTGTGTATCCTTTCCATTGGGTCAGGAAGGACCAACGGGACAGGGTTCCTCTGTGACATAGAATTTTCTCAATTTCGTATTCTTCTTCTCCAGCGATAAGGTCAGGTGGTGGTGCAGGGAAGTTCGGGCCATGTACATTGTTTTCATGATAGGGTGATAAGAGGGAGGCGTGGAACACAAGGTGAATTTTCCATGTTTGGGGTAGGCGGAGTTGATATGTAGGTGATCAGAGATAGCACCTTGACAATGGTAAAAGGTCCTTCTCACTTTGGTGTGAACTTCGGGTTGGCAATAGATCATTTGAGGTTCTGTGCTTCTAGCCAAACTTTATCTCCTTTTTGGAAGGGAGAGAATGTTTTCCTGGTGCGAGAGGCCATGACTTGTTGTGCTAATTTGTGGGTGGCAAGAGCTTTGTTACGAGCGGCGGTGAGAGTTTTCAATCGTTCTTCGATGGCAGGGAAGGTAGTTTCTGGAAGGACAGTGGGTAGGGCACGGGGTTCGTATTCCATCATGAGATAGAATGGGGATTGATTGGTGACAGAGTGAGGATGGTAATTGTGGGCAAATTCGGCATGGGAGATGGAGTCGGACCATGAGGTGGGGTTATTTCCGCAGAAGATGTGGAGATATGTTTCAATTTCTTGGTTTACATGTTCAGTTTCCCCGTCGGATTGCAGATGGTAGGCGGTGGACAAGGACAGGTTGTAGCTGAGGAGTTTTCCGAGTTCTTTTGCGAAAGATGAAGCGAATTGGGGACCGCAGTCAGAGATGATTTTGTCGTATAGACCAAACTGTTTGTAGACCTTGTGGAAAAAGAGGGCAGCGATGCCTTCGGCAGTGATGGTTGTCTTGGTGGGGCAAAGAATCACCCCCTTAGTAAGCCCATGGTCGACCACGACCAAGAGACAGTTGAAGCCGGCAGAAGGAGGAAGATCAACAATCAAGTCATAGGAGATCTGTTGGAAGGGATGGGAGGCGGAGGATGGAATAGGAAGGAGAGGAGGACACGTGGGGTGTGTGTTTGCCTTGTTTTGTTGACAGGTGGCACAACCCGCAATGTAGGCATGGATGAAGGAGGCCAGGCCAGGCCACCAGAATTCAGCGGAGACAAGTTGGCGAGTTTTGAGGAAACCAGGGTGGCCGGCAGATTTGTGGTTGTGGCAACGGAGGAGGACAGAGCGATGAAAGGAGTCATCGGGAGGGACATAGACGTGGCCTTTGTAAGTGAGGACGCCGTCATGGAGTTGCCAATCAGAGAGGCAGGAGTGAAAGGCGGGGGGAATATCACCCTCCATAGATTGGAGGGTTTGGAGAATGAGGGGGTCGGAGGTAGAGGCTGATTTGATACGATCGGAAAGGGAGGTATCAATGAGGTTGATGAAGAGGGAAGGGGGAAGGAGGGTTGTGTCATCATTCTCGGTGAACAAGTCAGGAAGGAGGTCAGGGCGACGGGAGAGGGTGTCTGGGCCTGTGGTTGACGGAAGTAAGTCAGGTTTTTATGGTCAGTGAAGACCTGGACTGGGAAGGGGGATCCATGGAGGTAGTGTTGCCAGGATTTCAGGGCGTGAATGACGGCGAGGAGTTCTTAGTCATAAATGTCGTAGTTGTGTTTGGCCAGGGAAAATGATTGCGACAAATAGGAGCAGGGGTCCCAGTCACCATTGGAATCTGTTTGAAGGAGGATGGCTCCAAAAGCGAATTTGGAGGCATCGGTGGCAATGGCAAATGGAGCAGAGAAATCCGGTAGATGAAGGACAGGTTTCGACAAGAAGAGTTCTTTGAGTTTGTCGAAACTTTGTTGGCAGGAGGGGGTCCAATTCCAAGGAAGATCCTTTTTGATAAGATCGATGAGAGGGTGTGTGACGGAGGAGTAGTCAGAAATGAAGCGACGGTAGAAATTGGTGAAGCCTAGGAAAGAGCGAACTTCATTGTCCAGGTTTAACAATCATGCCAAGGTATTCGACTTCAGCAGCAGCGAAGGTACATTTTTCTAGTTTCAAGTGGAGGTCGAGTTCCTTCATTCATTGAAGAACTCGCTGGGTGCGTTCAGTGTGTGTATCGTCATCAGGGGAGAAGATAAGGAGGTTGTCCATGTAGATGACGAGCCATCCTTCAGAGATCATATCTCTAAAGGAGTCGTTCATGAAGCGTTGGAAAGTAGCAGGGGAGTTGTTAAGGCCGAAGAACATGACGGTGGGTTCGAAGAGTTCTTTATGAGTAATAAAGGCGGCTTTCCATTGATGTCCATCTTTGATGTGAACATTGTTATAGCCCCATCGAACGTCAAACTTGGTAAAGACCTTGGCTCCTTGGAGTTTGTCGACGAGATCGGAGATAAGCAGAAGGGAGTATGCATTATGGATGGTGTGTTCGTTGAGGTATCGGTAATCTTGGCAGGGGTGGAGACCTCCACCTTTCTTTTTAACGAAAAAGAAAGGAGAGGCTTGGGGGGAATTGAATGGACAGATTTTTCCAGATGCGAGATGTTCATCGAGGAACGATTCTGTTGCTTTTCGTTCCTCGGGAGAAAGAGGGTAGATTTTCCCAATCTTTGGGACGAAGGTTTCCTTGGTATTGATTTCGTGATCATAGGGATGAGAGGGGGGTACATGATCAGTGGCTTCCTTAGAAAAGACGAAAGCAAAGTTCTGGTATTTGGAAGGAAGAATGGCTTTCGGTTTGTTCTTTTTGGCAGTCATGGCTAGTTCGGTGGTGGTGGTTAGCTTAGCGATGACCGGCGATCCTTTGGGGATGAGGCGAGATCCACATTGAATGATGCGATGGAGAACTCTGTTGTCGAGGGCACGTCGGATGTACTGGGATTTGGTTTCTTGGTTTAGATATGAGAAGAGATGATCTTCTCTGGCTGTGTTCACATGGACATGTTTCGGTGGGGGAAAGGATGCCTTTTTATAAAAGGCGTCATGTCGTTTGGTATCTTTCATGTGAGATTGGAAAAGATCCTTTGATTTGTCAAGGGATTCGTCGAGGGAAAGGGTACGGTTTGTCCAGTTGACCATCGGGTTGGTCTTTTTGAGCCAGGGGAGTACAAGTATGATATTGTCATGTCCACAGGACATAACGTGGAAGGTGGTTCATTGGGTAATGCCTTCGATGATGAGGAAAAGGTCACAGATGTACCAAATTTCTCCATTATTGTTGTAAGAGGAATCGGCATTTTGTACGCGGATAGGTTTCGCAAGTTTGGTGGTAGGTAATCCGTGTTTATGCATGAATTGCCGGTCGATACAGGAGATGTCAGCTCCACTATCGACTAGGGCACGGGTTTTGACGGTTTGCAGGGTATGTGATGGGACGACAATCTGGATAGGAATTTGCATAGATTTGGTCAAAGATTGTATGTGTACAACATCGCATCTAAGGGTAGGGGAGACTTGCGTCGATCGAGTTCCCCTTTTCAAAAATCTGAAGGGGTGAAAGCTACCCTTCGAACAGTTTCTTCTTCGTCATCAATGTTCATGAGGTTAGGGATTTCGTCCTCTTTGGTGGTTGTTTTGATGGTGGGTTCCTTTTTGCTGAAGTTGGGGCATTCCCCTCCCATATGTCCAGGTTTCCTGCAGTGAAAGCAAAGTCCCTTATCACAGCATCATTTGCATTCTTCTGGGGTAAGTTTGGAGACACGAATGGCATCAACATCCATGACATCAGGGTCACGGGTTTTGGTCTGAGTTTTCAAGGTCGAAGGGGCATAGGTCTGAGTGGTGATTTTGCTACGATGTTGCTGGGCGAAAGCCTTGGCAATGTCTCGCCTAGTTTGGACTTCTTGTGCCCGTTTGTACCAGTTGTCGATGGTTTTGGTGTCTTTGCTGGATTCACTGATCTTTTTGGACATGGAGATGGGAAGTCCAGCCCCGAAGAATGATCGTAAGACACTGTCTTCAGTAATCCCGGAGACGATAACGTTGTTCTGGAAGTTGGCAATGTATTCAGAGAGGTTGCCATTTTCAGGCATGCGGTAGGTGGTGAGCCAGACAGTGGCTCTTTCGGCAGTGTCCTTTCTTTCAAATGCAGTTTTAAATGCAGCCCAGAAGTCAGCGAAGGTTCCTAAATCCGGCGGTGTTGCATTCAGTGCTTTCTGGCAATAGGTGGCTGCCCAAGTAACGGCAGTTCCTTTCGTCATATAGGATAGGGTGAAGGCAACACGTTTGGCTTCGGAGTCATATACTTTATTGTTGACCATGAGATAAAAGACAATGGTGTCGAGCCAGATCATGGCTTTGGATGGATTCCCACTGAAGGATTCAGGGGTTCCAATACATAGTTCAGTGGGTTTCATGGCAGGGGTGGTGTTGGACATGGTTGGTGTTACTGGTGACAAGGATGGGGGTATTGCAAAGAGGTTGGTATGAGGGGCGACTGGAGTTGGTGACGGAGGTGTAGGTACTCGTGGGATGTTCAAGGTGGCAGACAAAGTGTGAGCTAAGTCAAGGTCTTCCCTTCGTTCTTCTTTAGTAAGAAGGGCAGTGTCAAGGTCGAGTTCCTCCTCAAGATCGGTGAGGGAGGGATCAAGTTCGGGCTCAGAAGCAGGTTCTTGAGCTGGAGTTTGGTGGTGACCCCAACAAGGATCGTTCAAGGGTCAGTGGTGGGAAATGGTGATAAAAGGCTTACAATGATGGTAGCCTGTTTAGAGCACGCTTGACCTTTTGTTATGCTCAACTCGGGTAGAGGTGATCATAGACCTGGTCAGTTCAAGGGTTCTGTCTAGGACGAATGTTTGTCGTAGATGGTTCGAAGGTTCAAGGGGGTTCTTCCAATGACAACACTGTCGTCGGTGGTTTCAAGGGTTTCGAGGGAGCATCCACTCAGAGTAGGACGAGGACTTCAAGAAGACAAGGGATCCGAGGGATCAAAGACGATGTACAAGAGTGATGCTATTCCAGGTAGGTCAAGCGTGAGGTACATCATTGGTATCATAGGGTTTATATAGGGAAAGGGAAAGGGGAATTACTAAGCAATAGAATGTGAAGAAATTCCTAGGAATGTTTAGTAATACACAGCAAGTAGGACGGAAGAAGAAATAATGATGTCAAGCGGGCTGTACAGCAAGACACGTGTCCAACAGGAATGCATAAAAAGGTAAACAAGATGACAAGTCATCCGACAGGAACGTTTGGAGAAGTAAGCAAGATGACAAGAGGAAAAATGAATAGGGGTGAATTGTAACAGTGTACAGATTTCATGAAATCAGGGAGATGGAGTGTAAAGGAGTGGCTTCGGGCTTAAGTGATTCTTGTGCATGAGCCAGCCATTTCTTCATGGAAGAATTGATGGAGGGATTAGATGTCGACAGTATTTGCGTACTCAAGTGGAGGTATGTCCGGAGGACAGAGGAAGTGGCTTGGAGGACCGGAGTTGCAAAGTAGGTCACTCGGGGGGACGAAGAGAGCTGCTCTTGAGTGAATACTGGATGAAAGTTATGAGGGTTGACGCGAGCATAGTCCCTATCCCCCTCTTTGGGATAGACATCCCAGCATCTAGTGAGGGCATCGGGTTTCATGCCAAGGTGTCTGGGACAGAAATGGACAACCATATGGAAGTGGGAGAGGAACTCTGACTACCGGGCCTGCTGGCGAGTCAGAAGCTTGAAAGTAGGGAAATATTCAAGGTTCTGGTGGTCGGTGACAATGTCAATGGGGTACCGGATGCTTCAAGGTAGAAACACCAAGTCCAGAAGGACTCATGGATAGTGAGAAGCTTTGTGGTCAGAGGAACATGGTGAATCAGATGAGAAAGGGTTGGCCGGAGGAGGTGAGTCTGGAGGCTGTGGAGTTGAGCTCGGAGGTGCTGGCAAAGGCTGTTCAGGTGAATGGGAAGATTACTGCTCGAAACCCAACCAATCAACGGATTGTAGCAGGTGAGTCAGTTGTGTCCTAGAACAAGGGAACAGGAGCAATCCAGCAGAGTGACATAAAATGTTGTCAGAGTGATATCACCGGTTTGGAAATGGACAGAGAGGTCAACAGTCTGGAAGTCATGGAGTTTGAGGTTCCATCGAATAGGCGGAGGTGCAATGGAGGGACGGGGGGATGGAGGGATGGAGGGACAGAGGAATGAGGAACAGAGGGATGGAAGGTCAGAGGGGTGAAGAGATGGAGATATGGAGGGACAGAGAGATGGAGAAACAAAGGGACCAGAGGATGGAGAGATGGAGGGACAGAGGGACAGAGAGATAAAAGGATGGAAGGGACGAAGGGACAAGGGGATGAAGAAGGTGGGGGTGTCATGAAAAGAGTGAGACAGAGGGTATAAGGATATTCGGATCTGAGAGAGTGGATGCATTGAGCTTGCAAGCACAGGGGGAATCAACGTGATCTCCTTCCTGCGTGGGGTCAGGAAGGTTACGGACTATTCCTTGGTCTCCGAGGAGACCTTTGAAGAAGCTTCTGGAGTAGGAGGGTTGTCGTTAACTGGAGTGTGGGAGGTAGCCCCATGCTGGCCCGAGTGGTGACTGGCAGACTCACCATCTCCACCTCCAGGCTGGGCAGACACCATCTGCGCTCCAGGAGTTGAGGATTTGGGGTAACTTTGGACAGAGGGTTGTAACAAAGGGATAGGGTGGGGACGATGTTGGTACCTGCTCTGATATGAGTGCGAGTGTTCACAGATGTCAGGTTCTAGCAAGTGACAGTCAAATATACTGTTAGAACTATATGGACAGACATAACTCCGGCGAAGTCTGGAGCGGAGTCTTGGCAGAACTTGGCTTCAGCATATATGCTGCGCCCTTACTGAACCTGGAGGTCCTGAATTTGTCGGAGGTCGGAGGTCACAAGAACTGTTAGGCTCAAGTGGAATGAAGGAGGAGACAGAGGTGGAGATCAGTCGGTGACCGGGAGGTCAGAGCAAGGAGAGGAAGGTGGTTATTCAATTCAATATTCAACTGAGGTTACAAAGGGAGTATGGAGGGGTTTATATACGGAGGGCAGAAGGGTCTAAGGTACAGAGTCGCATAAATATCTCGGAGGTAGGTACAGAGTGAGAATGAATAAGGGTCGGAATGACAGATGGAAAATGGAGGTGTAAGTATGGAATGACAGACAGAGAATGGAACAGGGAAACGTGACAGACAGAGAATGGAACAGGGAAATGTGACAGTCAGGGAAACTAGGGACGAGTGACAGAAGTAAAATGAAGTATGTACGAGATGACATCAGAAGAGTATAGAAGTATAAATGAAAGGGTCTGGAGAATGGAGATACCTGAGTGTGCGAGATTGCGCCAGAGTTGTTGCAGGATATCTGGAGTTGCATTGCAGTGACTGGAGTTGGACTTGGATGAAATCTAGGATATGACAATAATGCCCCCTACAGCCCCTGCTCCTAAGAAGCATCGCCCTCCACCACCTGTTGTGCCTGCTGCACCATGCCATTCTGGCCGAGAGTGCAGAATCCCACACCAACCGGATAATATCTATGGTGACTGTTATGATTTTCCCTTACAACCCATTTTTTCCTTATGTCTATGGACTCATTGTTTTCCCTCGTACTTTTGCTAGGAACTTACCTTCATTTCCTCATTAGTTTACTTGCTTCAGGATCTCCCAAAGCTATATCTCCTCCTATGGACTACTTCCTCCTCAACACTGCTCTCTTTATGCAGTGTCTCATATTTCACATTTATCCATCTCATAGCCTCAATACTGTGGACACTGCCTTACACAGTACACAGCCAGGATACTGCACATACTGCCTTCCACAGTACGCAGCAGCATAGCCCTTACTGCACACACTGCCTTACACAGCACCATAGTTCATATAAATAGCCACTCGACTCAACCTGTATTCCCCAGCTAGTTCTACGCAATCCAGTGTTGTTACTTAGCACATCCACAAGTCCCAAGTGTGCACATTGGGTAGTGAGACTTCCTTCTTCTTTGCTTCGCCCACAACAAGTCTTTGAACTACTTTGAGTGTTTGCTGTGCTATATTCTGACACCCAGCATTAACAGTGACAACTGTTATCCAGTCAACCAAGTCAAAGACATTGAGCACGAGGATCACTGCCCTTCGTCTTCCCAGCAGGTTCCTGGCCAATTTCCCAACACACCCATTCCCTCTGATCCCACCACTAAAAGTGAGGATGACATTGAACAACTATGTCATGAGGGGGGATCTGGTCTGGCCACATTTTTATTATCAAAGGTGTTATCCACAGTTTCTGCAGAAAACAACCCACACCATGAATGGACTCTCAGGGATATAATTACCCTACCTCCAGACCAACAAAAGGAGTGGAGAGCTGCATGTGAGACTGAGCTGAACATGCTCAAGCAGCGGAAAGTGTTCGAGCTAGTTGATGCATCAAAAGGCCGCAAAGTTATTAGCAATCGCTGGGTATTTGATGTCAAACCCGATGGCTCCAAATGCACCCGCCTCATAGCAAAAGGCTTCTTCCAGGTCAAGGGAATTGATTTCAACCATATATTCTCCCCTGTCATAAGGTTTGAGATGGTACACTTAATGCTTGCACTGGCCTCCCTTGAGAACTGGCATATTGAGGGACTCAACATTTGAAGCGCCTATTTATATGGCAAGCTTGATGAAGAGATTTACATGAAACAACCCAATGGCTTTGTAGTCAAGGGCCAAGAGCATAAAGTGCTCCATTTACGACGTGCCCTATATGGCCTTAAACAAGCTGGACTCACCTGGTGGGAGACTCTCAATGAGTCCATGAAAGATCTCGGATTTACTCGTCTGAAGTCAGAAGCTGGAATTTTCCTCTACAAGAAGAATGGAACCTCAGTGGTTGTAGTGATTATCTATGTCAATGATGCGCTATTCTGCGGCCCAAACATTGAGACCATCAAAGAGATCAAAGCTGATTTTATGAAGCGCTGGGAATGCAGAGACTTAGGTCTTGCAAAGGAGTTCTTACACATGAACATCTGATGAGATGGCAACAAGATCTTCATTGATTAATGTGCCTATTTAGAGAAAATCCTACAAAGATTTGATCTTACCAATGCTCATGTGGCTCCTACCCCTCTCCCTCAGGATTATTACCCAAAGGCTCACGAAGGTGTCATAGACACCAAAAACAGATCACTTTTCCAACAAGTAATCGGATCACTCTTATACCTTATGTTCAGGACTCGTCCTGATATAGCATTTGCGGTAATTGCCCTCTCAAAGCATGCCACCAAACCCTCTAAGGATCATCTTGATCGTGCATTTTACATATGCTGCTATCTACTTGGGACTAAACATTATTCCCTTGTATTTGATGGATCTACAAAGGCTGGCTTAATCGCTTACACCAATTCTGATTGGGCATCAGATCCAAACACTAGACACTCGCAAACAGGCTGGTTTATTAAACTAGCAGGCTGCATCTTCAGCTGGCAATCTTGCCAACAATCTCGTGTGGCATATTCGTCCACTGAAGCTGAATATGTTGCACTATCAGATTGTAGCAAGCAAGGCATTTGGATTTGAACTATCTTGAAAGAGCTGGGATATTCAATGTCCCCTATTCCGATCTGTGGTGACAACCAGGGTTCCATACTCATGGCTGAAAACCCGGTCACTGAAAGCTGCTCCAAGCATATCAATCTTCAATGGCATGGCATCCGCAACTATGTCAATGAAGGCCTCATTGAGATCTTTTACATCAAGGGTACTAAAAACCCCGCTGATATGTTTACCAAGAATCTTGGATTGAATGCGCTCACTCACTGCTGAAAACAATTAGGCCTTGAGTTCTATGACAAGCCACAGTC
>JBBPLF010000934.1:0-13662 GCA_038089615.1 Aureoboletus auriporus
TATGGGACATATGGCTGAAATGTTGATGCCAAATCTGAGGAAAAATAGCTTCACTAAGAAGTGTAACATTCAACATTGGAGTAATCATTGTTATGGTTTTCCCCTATGACTCATCTTTTTCCTATGTTTACAGACTAATTGTCTCCCCTCATGTCTTTGCCAGACACTTGTCATTCTCCCCTTTGTAACTACCTTCTGTTAACACTGGGCATCAGAACGTAGCACAGTGAACACTTGAAGTAGTTCGGAGACTTGTTGTGGGCGAAGCAAAGAGAATAAGTGTCTCACTACCCAATGCACACACTTGGGGCTCATGGATGTGCTGAGTAACAACACTGGATTGCATAGAACTAGCTGGGGAATACAGGCCAAGTCGAGCATCTACTTATACTATCCAATGTGCTGCGCATTCCTATGTGTGCAGCATGGGCTATACTACTGCGCTGAAGAGAAGCACAAGGCTCTGGATCTCAGGAATATGAGTCACAAAACCTTGGATAGCTGCTGTAGGTGGTAAGAAGGGAACGATATGTTCATCCCTAAAGGGATGTGCAAGAGGAAATAAAAAGAGGGACAACTGGCCAAGACCCTTCGACCAGGAAAGAGCCTTAATGACAAACCCAAGACTTTCTGGAGTGTTCTGCTGAAAGTCTACGGTGGATCCATGGAATGTGCAGTGTAACGCGAAGATCACGAAAGCGGAAAACTATAAGGACGATGAGGACTTGTGCGGAAGCCTTTAAAGACGGTCGACGATTGAAGGGAACGATAGATGGAAGGACAAAAAGATAAATTTCAACTGTTTAAGTACAGTCTTTTATAGTTTGGGCATACCCTAGACTGAAACAAGTAAGGTACATGCGTCACAATACCTGTTGAAGGTATGGAGACGACTAAATATGTGAATAAAGTATTTGATAAGGTAATTCAAGTCGTTAGGATGTGATACGACTTGATACAACGAGTCATAAACGCAACGCAAACAAAAAAGACTTACCAGCGATGGAATCCGAATGTGAATGTGGAATGTGGACTATGCGGATTTCGTTTGGATCAGTGCGAGTTGATGCGAGAGAGTGCAGAAATGACTTTAAACAGCCATGGTAGAAGGTGAAAACATTAGGAATGGGATAAGGATAAGGATGGAGAACAACCCAGGTGGCGATTAGACGGTATGTGAGAGTAGAGACTTATGGCTCTCTACAGCGCACTGCATGAGGCAGTATGCATAGTACTAAGGTTATGTGGGTGAGTAAGGGAACACAAGTCACCACATAAGGAGAGTGGTGACGAGGAGGAATTGGTCCACTATGTAAAAAATGTGGTTCTGAAGGGTTCCGGTTGAAGGTGAAAGAGTTAGACAATAAAACATAGTAGAACGTGGTTCCGAAGGATTCCAAAGAAATCCTTGTGGTTCCGGTCAAAGGTGAAGTGGAGTGTGGTTCCCAATGGGTTCCCAATGGGTTCCGATTTGGAACCAAAGAAACTAGTTAGGAAAAGAAGATAAGTGTCTTGCAAAGACACAAGGAGATATGATGAGTCTGTAAACATAGGGGAAAGAGGGGTTATAAGGGAAAATCATAACACCTTCTGCTCTCACTTCTCACCTTCCACTTTCTGCTTTTGCTTTTTATTTTTGCTTTCTGCTTTTGCTTTCACTTTTCACTTTTGCTTTCAAACGAAATGGACCACTTTCCTCTCCCCAACATCACTTTCCTTATGCAATGCCTTGTGTCCCCCTCTTTTCCCATCACATAGCTATGCAACTGCAGTCCCAGCCTTACACAGCACACAGCAACACTGCTGTTGTTGCACACATAGGATTATGCAGTACCTAGGTAGTATAAGCAGCCATTGACATGTCTTGCACTCCTTGGCTAGTTCCACACAATCCAGTGTTGTTACTTAGCACATTAATGAGCTCCAAGTGTGCACATTTGGTAGTGAGACACTCTATTGCTTCACCTATAATAAGTCTTCATACTACTTCGAGTATGTGCTGTGCTATATTCCAACATCCAGCATTAACAATCATCATTGACTAAAACCAATGAAAATTGTTGCCAGGTGAAATGTCTTTTATCCAGATGACCAGGTTTTGCTCCTTGTCCCAAATCCTGGATCCAGTAACTGAGATAATGCAACAATAACCACAATCAGTGAGAGAGTTAACTGATAGCAAGTGGTGTGCGGCTTGTGGAACATGCCATACTTCCTCTAAGACCAAGGAGGTTGCTTTAAGTAAGTCAACCTGTCTGATGATAACAGTACCAGGTCCAAACATGTTCACTTTGGAACCATTTACTACAGTAGCAGAGTGAACTTGGTCTCCTAAATGGACAAAGTCGTCCAAGAAGGATGATAAGTGGTCAGTACATCTGCTGTCAATCATCCAGTGTGTTTTGGAAAATCTTGTTCAGATCCACTATGGACATCACCCCCTGAATAATAGCAAAGATGTTCATCATTCTCATTGTCATAATACATGACAAAATCCTCATCAGGAATATAGCCCAATGGTGAAGTGGAAGAAATCTGCTCTCTAAAAGGAGTCTCAGGTAATATTGCAGGGTATATTGGTGCATGTATCAACCATGGTGGCCTGAATGACCATGCTGTTGGTGTTGTTGAGGGTGCTGCCCCTCATGTAAAGGTCTTGATTGAAAAGAAGGATTCAATCCTTGATTTCCAGCTCATTGGTGGGATTTGCCTTTTGCATGGTATTGACCACAGGATTTGTTGTTGTTGTTGTTCCTCCACTGATTTTATTGTGGAGGGTCATGTTGAATAACAGCAATCCAATTGATTGTTGGGAAATCAACCAGACAGTCATTGGTAGTGACTACATTAGAAATATAGTCTCACAAAGGTTGCTGTAAGCCTGTAAGATTAAACTCAGCATTGACATGATGGATGACAAGGTTGGAGGCAAAGGTGAGGAAATGAGGAGGTGAGTGGGTGAGCATGAACATGGCCTTGCACTGAGCAGGTAGCATTGGTCCAGCTATGTGAGCCTGTTCAAATGCAAATTGAATAAAAGCCATATCGTTTGTGGCTTGGTCATTCCCATAACCATCTTGTATGTTGATGTGACATGTGCATTGGAAGTGTAACCATTGTCCAGCAAGTTCCTGACTTCCAAACAAGTTCTCTAGATTGGTCCAAAGCTTCTGGGCCAGAGAGGGGTGTGTTACATTGCCAACGGGAATGTACTGTATGTGTATGACACATGATGAAGAAGGAAGTCAGACATGGTCCCTCCCAAGGTACCAGTGATGCACTTATCTATAAGCCCCCATTTTTCCTGATCAGCAGCTATAGTGCCCACATAAGTAACAATGCCATCCATTCATCCAAAGAGAGACATGAATTGGAAGGTGGATCAAATTTGAGCAGCCCAGGCAGCATAGTTGTCTGCACTGGTAAGCTTGATGATCTGCTGTTTTGGGAATAAACCTGAAGTCACAGGTTAAGGAAGTAGCAAAGTGTGGGAATACTCACACTAAAGGTGGAAAATCCCAAGGTAGTAATCAAGAGTATAAAAGCCTCCGACTAGAGAGTCAAAGTGGAGGTGTGGAACAGCTCAAAGATGTAGTGGCTCAGTAAAGAAATCACTGTATAAGACTCTTATTACAGTTTTCCCTTATGACCTATCTTTACCCTATGTCTACAGCCTAATTATCTTTTCTCACATCTTTGCCAGACATATGTCATCCAATCCTTTCTGATTTTGCTTTCTTTTGCTTTTGCTTTCCCACAATTCCACTTTCTCCCAAATCAGACTGCTTCTCCTTGGTATCACTCTTTTTATGTGATACCTCATGTTTCCTTCTCACAACATAGCCTACCTACTGTGGACCCAGCCTTGCACAGCATGCAGCAACACTGCAGCTACTGTGTGCACTGGAATGTGCAGTATCCAGATAATATAAGTAGCCACACAACACCTCTTGTATTCCCCAGCTAGTTCTATGCAATCCAGCGTTGTTACTTAACACTCCATGAGCCCCAAGTGTGCACATTGGGTAGTGAGAACACTCTATTGCTTGCCCACAAAAGTCTTCATACTACTTCAGGCATACACTATGCTATATTTCAATGCCCAGCATTAACAACTCTAAAGAAAAGGGAAAGGATGGCCAGAAGGGCCATCCTTATATACATCTACAGCAGTGGCTGTACCTATGAAATAGGTCATGTCAGATATAGATACTGACCAATGGCATAAATGGAGCTATGATATCTATAGTAAGAACCAATAGCAATAAAGAATTATCCAAAGTCTATAAAGACATCCAATGGCATAAGTTGCTCTTATCTGTGATGTCATATGAAGTAATATGACATCACAGTGAACAGCATAAAGGCCTCAATGTCACATGTGATGACATCATGGTCTAGACTCTGTACATAAGCAAATATGTCAGACAGTCTAAGTCACTGATGAAACAACTAACACCTACTAGTGGTATCAGATGTTGTACTAGGCCAATTAGAATGGGTCAAGTAGCAATTGAAGTTGTTGGGGAAACTCCAAGAGGACAAGACTAGTGTCCTCTGGCAGCGCTTTGACCTTTATATACACTGACTCCAAAAACTGTTCCAATAACTAACACTAATGCAGTGCATGCAGTGCACTGCATTAGTGTTAGTTATTGGAACAGTTTTTGGAGTCACTGTATTACTTAGGGGTTTACATGTGTGTACACTACATCTGTAGATATCCTATGCTACAATGCTTCATACATGAGTTAAGACATAGCCATAGTATGGAGGCATAACATATATAGGTAGCATGTAAGTCTAGGTTCGAGTCTAGGTTAATAATATAATACATGTACATTATAGTGTAGTACCCTAATGATTATCCTAATAATAGTACTGATCATGAGTCTAGACTAAAGGGTAGTGATCTAGACTAACATATGTACACTGGTTTTAAGGTACATATGTAGGGATTGATCTAAAGTCATTGCCATTGATGTCCTGTCCAATTATAGTGTCCAATACTTGATCAAATACATCAAATGACCATGCTTGACCACTCTTACCATACATGGCAATGTTAGTCAGCAATCTAGTCGCACCTAGTCAGACATTGCCCAGATGACATGAGTGCTGTGCTGTGGCTGTGCACATATTGATTTGACAGCACAAGGATCATTTCTGAGTTGGTTGACCATGGGAAAGTGAAAGGTGTCCAGCATGGGAAAGTGGTTGAAGATAAGTGGTATACTAAGTATTAGATAACTTAGATATCACTGTAGTTGTTACAATTCACCCCTATTCATTTTCTTTCTCTTGTCATCTTGCTTACTTCTCCAAGCATTCTCATCGGACACATGTCTTGCTGTACAGCCCGCTTGACATCATTGTTTCCCTTTTCATCTTACTTGCTGTGTATTACTAAACATTCTTAAGAATTCCTTCACATTCTGTTAACGCTGGGCATTGGAACGTAGCACAGCGAACACTCGAAGTAGTTCAAAGACTTGTTGTGGGCGAAGCAAAGAGAATGAGAGTCTCACTACCCAATGTGCACACTTGGGGCTTGTGGATGTGCTAAGTAACAACGCTGGATTGCATAGAACTAGCTAGGGAATATAGGCGAAGTCTGGTAACTACTTATACGATGTATGATACTGCACAACCTGGTGTGCACAGTAGAGGCTATGGGACTGTGCACTGCATAAGGCAATGTGCACAGTATGGGCATGCACTGTAGAGGCTATGGGACTGCGCACTGTGTAAGGCAATGTGCGCAGTATGGGCTATGTTTGGATGAGTAAAGGGACACGAGTCATCATATAAGAAGAATGATGATGAGGAGAGGTTTGGTCCATTATGTAAGAAAAGATAAAGCATGACTCAACAAGTGAAGTGTGACTCAACAAGTGGGATGAAGAGATGAAAGAACCTAGTAAGGAGAAGAAGATAGGTGTCTTGCAAAAACATGAGGAGAGATGATAAGTCCATAGACATAGGGAAAAGAGGGGTTATAAGGGAAAACCATAACACATTCTATTGCTTAGTAATTCCCTTTTCTCTTCCATATATAAATCCTACAATACCAACGATGTACCTCATGCTTGACCTACCTGGAATAGCATCATACCTTGCATCGTTCTCTGATCCCTTAGGATCCCTTGCCTTCCTTGAAGTCCTCGTCCTACTCTGAGTGGACACTCCTTCAAAAACCCCTTGAAACCACTAATGATTGTCTTATCATCAGAAAAACCCTTGAACCCTTGAACCATCTATGACAAAAATGTTCGTCCTAGACAGAATCCTTGAACTGACCAGGTCTACATTCACCTCTACCTGAGTTGAGCATAACAAAAGGTCAAGCGTGCTCTAAACAGGCTACCATCGTCGTAAGCCTTTTACCACCATTTCCCACCACTGTCCCTCAACCAACCCTTGTTGAGGTCACCATCAAACCCCAGCTCATGAACCTGCTTCTGAGCCCAAACCTGATCCCTCCCTCACTGACCTCGAGGAGGAACTTGATCTTGACACCACCCTTCTTACTGAAGAAGAATGAAGGGAAGACCTCAAACTAGCTCACACATTGTCAGCTACCTTGAACATTCCATGAGTACCCACACCCCCATCACCAACCCCAATCACCCCTCAAACTAACCCCTTCACCATCGTACCCCCACCTTTGTCACCTGTATCTCCAGCCATGTCGACCACCCCCGTCACCAAACCCACTGAACTCCATATCGGAACCCCCAAATTCTTCAATTGAAACCCAGCTAAAGCCATGATCTGGCTCGACACTGTAGTATTCTATCTCATAGTCAATGAGAAATTTTATGACTCCGAGGCCAAACGTGTTGCCTTTGCCCTATCCTATATGACAAAAGGAACTGCCATTACTTGGGCAGCCACCTTCCGCCAGAAAGCCCTGAATGCAACACCTCTGGACTTAGAAACCTTCACCGACTTTCATTCCGTGTTTAAAACCATGTTCAAGAAGAAGGACACTGCTGAGAAGGCTATCACCTGGCTCACCACCTACCGCATGCCTGAAAATGGCGGCCTCTCTGAATACATTGCCAAGTTCCAGAATAACGTTATCGTCTCTGGAATCACTGAAGACAGTGTCTTAAGATCGTTCTTTGGAGCGGGACTTCCCATTTCCATGTTTGAAAAGATCAGTGAATCAAGCAAAGATACCAAGACCATTGACGACTGGTACAAGCAAGCACAAGAAGTCCAAACCAGATGAGACATTGCCAAAGCCTTCACACAGCAACATCATAGCAAAGTTACCACCCAGACCTACACCTCTTTGTCCTTTAAAAACCAGACCAAACCACGTGACCCCGATGCCATGGATGTAGATGCCATTCGCACCTCCAAACTCACCTCAGAAGAACGCAAGCGATGCAGAGATAAAGGACTCTGCTTCCACTGCAGGAAACCCAGACACATGAGCAGGGAATGCCCCAACTTCACCAAGAAAGAACCCACTATCAAGATGACCACCCAAGAGGATGAGATTCCCAACCTCATGGACATTGATGACGAAGAAGAAACCATCCGAAGAGTAGCTTTCACCCCTTTGGATTTTTGAAAGGGGAACTCAATTGACGCAAGTCTCCCCTACCTTTAGATGCAATGCTGTACATGTACAATCTTTGACCAAATCTATGCAAATCCCTGTCCAGATTGTCATCCCATCACATACTCTGCAAACCGTCGAAACTCACACCCTAGTTGACAGTGGAGCCAACATCTCCTGTATCAACCAATAATTTGTGCAAAAACATGGATTACCAACCACCAAACTCATGAAACCCATCCACGTATGAAATGCCAACTCTTCTTTCAACAACAACGGAGAGATTTGGTATACTTGCAACCTCTTCCTCATAATTGAGGATATCACCCAGTGAACCACCTTCCATGTCATGTCCTATGGACATGATAACATCATACTAGGACTCCCTTGGCTCAAAAGGACTAATCCAATGGTTGATTGGGCAAAACAAACCCTTTCTCTAGACGAATCCCTTGATGAATCCAAAGATCTCTTCCATTCTCACATGGAAGATACCAAGCGACACGACGCCTTTTACAAAAAGGCATCCTTCCTTCCACTGAAACACGTCCACGTTAATACTGCCACAGAAGATCACCTCTTCTTGTATCTAAACCAGGAAACCAAATCCCAATGTATCTGATGAGCTCTCAACAACAGAGTTCTCCATCGCATCATTCAGTGTGGATCCCGCTTTATTCCCCAAGGATCACCAGTTATTGCCAAACTAACCACTGCCACCAAACTCGCCATGACCGCCGAAAAGAACAAACCCAAAGCTGTCCTTCCCCCAGAATACCAAAACTTCACCTTCATCTTTTTGAAAGAAGCCACTGATCACGTACCCACCTCTTGTCCCTATGACCATGAAATCAACACCAAAGAAACCTTCATTCCAAAGATTGGGAAGGTTTATCCCCTCTCTCCCGAAGAATGAAAGGCAATCAAATCTTTCCTTGACAAACACCTCACTTCTGGGAAAATCCACCCATCTAACTCCTCCCAAGCCTCTCCTTTCTTTTTCGTTAAAAAGAAGGATGGGGGTCTTTGCCCTTGCCAAGACTATCAATACCTCAACAAACATACCATTCACAATGCATATCCCCTCCTCCTCATCTCTGACCTCATTGACAAACTCCAAGGAGCCAAGGTCTTCACTAAGTTTAATGTCTGATGGGGATATAACAACGTCCGCATCAAAGATGGACATCAATGGAAAGCTGCCTTCGTCACCCACAAAGGACTCTTCAAACCTACTGTTCTTTGGCCTCAACAACTCCCCCGCTACCTTCCAACGATTCATGAATGACTCCTTTAGAGACATGATCTCTGAAGGATGGCTCGTCATCTACATGGATGATCTTCTCATCTTTTCCCCTGACGACGACACACACACAGAACAAACCCAATGTGTTCTCCAACGCATGAAAGAACTTGACCTTCACCTGAAACTAGAAAAATGTACCTTCGCCACTACCAAGGTCGAATACCTTGGAATGATCGTCAAACCCAGACAACTCACTATGGATCCCATTAAACTTGATGGAATTGCCAAGTGGCCCACACCTACCAAAGTCAAGGAAGTTCACTCCTTCCTGGGATTCGCCAACTTCTATCAACAATTCATTCCTGACTACTCCACCGTCGCATGCCCTCTCATCAACCTTACCAAGAAGGACCTCGCCTGGAACTGGACCCCCTCATGTCAACAAAGCTTCGACAAGCTTAAAGAACTCTTCTTGTCGAAGCCTGTTCTTCGCTTGCCAGATCTTTCCTCCCCTTTTGCCATCGCCACTGACGCTTCAAAATTCACTTCAGGTGCCATTCTCCTTCAAATGGATTCCAATGGTGATTGGCACCCATGTTCCTACTTGTCCCAATCATTCTCTCCAGCCGAGCACAACTACAATATCTACAACAGAGAACTCCTTGCTGTCATTCGCGCCCTGAAATCCTGGTAGCACTACCTCCATGAATCACCTTTCCCAGTCCAGGTCTTCACTAACCACAAAAACCTGACATACTTCCACCAACCACACACCCTTAACCGTTGCCAAGCCCGCTGGCTTCTCAACCTCGCTGATTTCAATCTCAAGATGATCCATGTCCTTGGCAAACTTCTCGCGGGCCCTAATGCCCTCTCCCACTGTCCTGATCTCCTTCCAGACTCCTTCTCTGAGAACGACACAACAACCCTACTTCCTCCTTCCCTTTTTGTCAATCTCGTCAACACCACATTCTCTGAATGTATTAAATCTGCTTCCACCTCCAACCCCCTCATCCTCCAGGCCCTCCAATCTATGGAGGGCGATATTCCCCCTGCTTTCCGCTCTCGCCTCTCCGATTGGCAAACCCTTGATGGCGTCCTCACCTACAAGGGTCACGTCTACATTCCCCCTGACAATTCCCTTTGTCACTCTATCCTCACCTGCTGTCATGACCATGACTCTGTTGGCCACCCTGGTTTCCTCAAAACTCATCAACTCGTCTCTGCCAAATTTTGGTGGCTTGGCCTTGCCTCCTATGTTCACAAATATGTTGAAGGTTGTGCCACCTGTCAACAGAACAAGGCAAACACACATCCCACTTGTCCCCCTCTCCTCTCGATCTCATCCTCTGCCTCTTGCCCCTTCCAACAAATCTCCTGTGATCTGATCATCGATCTTCCTCCCTCCGCTGGCTTCAACTGTCTCTTGATCGTGGTTGACCATGGGCTTACTAAGGGGGTAATTCTTTGCCCTACAAAGTCAACCATCACTGCAGAAGGAATCGCCGCTCTCTTTTTCCACAAAGTCTACAAATGATTTGGCCTATATGACAAAATCATCTCTGATCGTGGTCCCCAATTCACTTCATCTTTCGCAAAGGAACTTGGAAGACTCCTCAGCTATAACCTGTCCCTGTTCACTGCTTATCACCCACAATCTGATGGTGAAACTGAAAGAGTAAACCAAGAAATTGAAATGTATCTTCCCATCTTCTGTGGAAATAACCCCCACTTTGTGGTCTGACTCCATCTCCCATGCCGAATTTGCCCACAATTACTGCCTTCATTCCATCACCAACCAATCCCCATTCTACCTCATGATGGGATACAAATCCCGTGCTCTATCCACTGTCCTTCCAGAAACCACCCTTCTTGCCATCGAAGAACGACTGAAAACCCTTGTTGCCGCCTGCAATGAAGCCCTCGCTGCTCATGAACTAGCAAGACAGGTCATGGCCTCTTGAACCAGGAAAACGTTCTCCCCTTTCCAAAAAGGAGATAAAGTTTGGCTAGAGGCATGGAACCTCAAGCAGTCTATCACCAACCTGAAATTTGCACTGAAATGAGAAGAATCTTTTACCATTGTCAAGGTTCTATCCCCAATTACTTATCAACTTTGCCTACCCCAAACTTGGAAAATCCATCCCGTGTTCCATGCTTCCCTCTTATCACCCTATCACGAAAACGACATACATGGTCCAAACTTCCTTGCACCACCGCCTGACCTTATCGCTGGAGAAGAAGAATATGAAATCGAGAAGATTCTATGCCACAGAGGAACTCTGTCCCGTTGGTCCTTTCTGATCCAATGGAAATGATACACAGCTGAGGATGACTCATGGGTTCCTGAGCGCGACTTGAAACATGTGAAGTCCACTCTCCTTGACTATAAGAACTGTCATCCTTCTGTTTTTCAGAAGAATGCTTTGTAAACAAAACTTTGAATTCCAACCCAGACTCCCCTTCTACAAGTTCTTCTTTCTCTTCTGCAATGACCTTTCTCCATCTCATCCCCTTGAACATCAATACTTCTGCAACAAAAGATATGACAACTGTCCCTGGAACTATGAATCATAACTCACCATGCCCATCATTTACTCTCACCGATCCACTACCCCCATTTCCTTTATTTCTGTTTCTTCTATTACTATACCTTTGTCCAATAGACTTTCTTCCTGTCCTCCTTCACCCGCACCCCTCGAACCATGGAACACCGAGTCTTGGGGCTCCATAGTTGATAACACCCCATCCACATCCACTGATGAACCTGTCCAATCTGTCAATCTTCCCCTTTCCACCTTCTGCACCCAGGAAATCCCCACTGCTGCAACCCTCAACTTGATGGCTCGACAGATCACTAATCCCTGAATAACCATCTACTTTGGAAGCCATTTCAACATGGAATCTTCACTGTGGAACCTTCATTGAGCCTTCCTACAAAATCAACGTCTTGCAAACCTGCTTTCCCTCACATCATCTAACTAGAGCATTGCCTCTCACATCGGCATCCTCTGACAGATCCAAATCCAGACTGAGGGAAACTTCCTTTTGACCCTCTACCAACTACAGATGCCTCTCACCATCTTTGAGATTGATCGCTACCGCCGTCAATTAGGAGAGGTACAAGCTCAACAAGAACAATGGACTGGTACACCTACTCCCATCCTCCCTCCTCCCTCTCCTATTCTGTCTACACCTTCTGCATTGTCTGCTGAATTCTCCATCGAGGAACAACAAGCTGAACAAGTAGCCATTGCTGTTGCTCAACGTCTTCTCCCACCTGGTTTCTCTACATTCGCTGCATGGTGAGAAGCTGAAGGATGAAAACCACCTTCCAATCCCATTGACCGATGCTTTCACTGTCAACAAGAAGGCCACTTCATGGCCAACTGTCCCAATTATTGTTGCCACCACTGTCGAGTCATCCAACCAGGACATGTTGCCTCCCGTTGTCCTTGGCGTCGTCGCTCCCCACAAAATTCCCTCTCCTCTACAACCAGTACTTCTTCTACTAACCCCATTCCTGTCCCTCCCCCACACTTCTACGTCCATCGCATGATTTCTGCGAACACATCTGCCCCTTGTCGCCATCGCTGCACTTGGAGATGTAGCAGACGATATTCAGACTGTCCACTGGTCCAATCTTGCCAACGATCGCAATCTCCCTCCATCGCAGATTCCTATACCAACGAAGATCATGGTGAAGATGTGTAGGACAATACTGCCATTGCCAACTTGACCGGTTCACCAGGTGCAGATTATAGTTTTTAATTCTTTTCTTATTTGGTTCTCTTTGTAGCTTCGAACGTACTCCAGGGGTAATATTATGATTCACCCCTATTCATTTTCTTTCTCTTGTCATCTTGCTTACTTCTCCAAGCGTTCTCATCGGACGTCTTGTCATCATGATTACCTTTTTCTGCATTTCATCGGACACATGTCTTGCTGTACAGCCCGCTTGACATCATTGTTTCCCTTTTTGTCTTACTTGCTGTGTATTACTAAACATTCTTAAGAATTCCTTCGCATTCTATTGCTTAGTAATTCCCTTTTCTCTTCCATATATAAACCCTACAATACCAATGATGTACCTCATGCTTGACCTACCTGGAATAGCATCATATCTTGCATCGTTCTCTGATCCCATAGGATCCCTTGCCTTCCTTAAAGTCCTCGTCCTACTCTGAGTGGACACTCCTTCAAAAACCCCTTGAAACCACTGACAATCATCTTATCGTTGAAAGAACCCTCAAACCCTTGAACCATCTACAATGAACGTTCATCCTAGACAGAACCTTCGAACTGACCAGGTCTATATTCATCTCTACCCGAGTTGAGCGTAACAGTAGTAATTCAGATTGTGTCCAAATAAATCCGGAAAAGTAATAGAAAATACAGTGACTCCAAAAACTGTTCCAATAACTAACACTGATGCAGTGCATGCAATGCACTGCAAACACCTGTGGGAATTACACTTAGCCTTAGGGGGACATATTGGAGTACATACTCTCGGCTATCTTCCAGTACCTGGATCATGTGATTTGATCCAGACGTGGCAGAGATATGGCTATTGTAAAATGACAACTACATTGAAACAGTTTTTGGACTTTTATTATAAATCATAGAATCTTAACAAAATACATGGATATTGCTGATTTTCAACCACTATCATCATGTAACCTCTTTCTGCTATCCAATAAAATACTATCCTTTTTTAGCTTGACACTGGTTATTCCATCTGCTTCATTGCCTCTGATACTGGTATTGGCATTGCTACCATATCCAGGCTTTGTCCCAAGAAGTGTTCTGGCCTTCAGAAATCTGTTGGTGGTTATCCATCAAA
>JBBPLF010000935.1:0-13657 GCA_038089615.1 Aureoboletus auriporus
TAAGAATATTCCAAGCGACAACATAGTGTCACACTCGCGACTGATGGTGTAAGAAACTTGATTCTTCTGATCCGCGAAACCATCCGAGGGCCAACCTTGTCGAAACATGAGATTAGAGGGATGCGGGTACCCGCCGTTCGATGATATTTGAAATCGAGTAAGCAGTCCCGATGTCCTTCCTCGTCGACTCACTCGCCACATCTGCATGCTTATTTACCATGCGGGTTCCTGTGCACCCCGAATAGAATGGGTCATAGACCGGTATCCGTCCATGATCAGAGGTGGCTTGACCACCTTTTGGGAGGTGCTCGTTCGTTACATTGACTGACCTTTCGCGCTCCTTCATGCCTCTCGCATGGCTGTTTCGAAACAGAAGACTGAGGGGCTGATGGCTCGGGGAAGACTGTGAGCTACTCATGGAATCACAGAAGCAATGCTCAGGAAATGATTGTAGCCTGTACAGGTAAAGGATGACGTTAACAAGGATGAAATCGTCGAGTCGCTCAAGAGTGCCAGTGTTGTTGAAAGCGGGCATTTGCATCTGGAGGGCGGCAGCGCTTCGATGACAGGATGGTGATTTGGATCGTGGGTAGAAGAGAGCAGTGGAGATGGCGTTGCGATTCGTAGATGGGGGATTGAGACGACGGGGGAGTCAAGTCCGCTCAGCAGCCCGAGAATAGCAGTCCAGGGATTTGGAATCAGCACACCGGGCCAGGCAGGCCTCCTTTAACCTCGTCAGCGTGGCTGATATGTCATACATCCACTTCCGTCCGTCCTCCAGCTTCTTTCCAACGTTTTAGTATTCGGACAAACCTGAAGTCATAAATTTCCCCGTGAGGCCACTCAACTTTATTGATAGTACCTTCGGTCTCAAGGTTCATACCACCATCACAGACGTGGCAGACGTCACGCAGCATCTTCCCCTCATTCTCTTCACCGAATGTCATTAAACCTCTTCATCGCGAGGGCCCCACCCTCTAAAAAGTCAACTCGATTATTGCCGGAACGACCTATCACCTCGTCGATCTCTACGTCTTTCCCGCAGATTTGCCAGCCGATTCCAGAACCGTAGCAAATAGGCTATCAAGCCTTTCAATGCTGCTGGTACTGTCCGACATGAGCAGATACTCAAGGCTAGTTTGTGGATGAAATGCATTTTCGACGAACGATGCCACCATTGTTGCCATAATGAAGACCCCCTCCATGAAACGTGACAGTTTAAGCATGGTCGGACTTCCCGGCCAGTTAACTTGTAGCCGAGTCGAGGGGCGACTCTCGCAGATTCTACCCATGCGTTGGTATAAAAATTTAAGCACATCCTCTGTGGATGGTAGCAATTCGAGTCGAATGATGCAATGGATGTTTGGAGATGTCGTGAATGGCTTTTCGATGTCCGGTTCTGTACGATTGGTAATGAGAAATTTAAGTGGGGGAGGGAGGGAGGTGAACCGCTTCGCCAAAAGATCCATGAGCACCCTACGCGAGTTCTCGTCTCCACCTTCGTCGAGAGCATCTAGAATGACGAGGACGGGGGAACGGAGGTTTCCTTGGCATGGAGTCAATGGTTCAAGCAGAAGCTTTGTAAACTGAATGTCGAGGGATTCCGTGGCTATCTTGGGATTCTTCTGGATAGCTTCCAAGATAACAACACGGATATCCGAATTGTTGATGGCGAGTTGATGGGTGATGCTGCGAATGACAAGGCTGGGATGACTCAAGGCGGGGTCGTTCCTGTCGAAGAATAGGTATACAGCGCACAGATCTCGAGGGTCCGGGCCAGCAATAGAGCATTCCTCGGCAACAGAGTGGGCTATGGCCTAAACCAGCATCACCACAAAGCCAATGGATGTTGGTGTTGGAGGATACGTCGTTGGCCCAATGAACAATGGGATCTATGAACGTTCGACGTGTGCCCTTCAGACATGCCTTGCGCCCAGAGGGATCCATTTTGGCAGGATTAAGGACTTCATTGAGAAGCACTGACAAAATCTATGTATAAGCTACGCCAGTGGGAAATGGCAAAGAATTATCGACTGACTTTGGTTTGTGTCTCTGGCTGTCGAATCGGATTTAATTATTCCCACTTTTGAAGTGCGTGGTTTCAGCCTGAGGTGCTGTGACAACCTCGAGCTGAATTTTGGCTTGTAGATATCAGCATTTGACATGTCAATGCGGGCTGGCAAGAACGTAGGGGTAGATGAAGATGAAGGGTGTGGGTTCTGAATCTGTTTATAATTAATCAAGGCAGACATGTAGGATAAAGGGGCGCACCAATCTGTAGAGTGATACAACAGAGAGCTGTGGTAGTACATGTACAGTGTGTGGAGGTCGAGAAGATGGGAACGGCGTTTGAATATTTCTTAAAGGCTTAGCCCTCGTTGAGGCGCGGTGCTGTGATCTAGTCTGGTGACAAGCCGTCCAAAGAGGCAAGTCTCCTTACTCGGGACTAACATACATCTTCATAGGCTTGCCCTGAGCCTAGTCATCCGGGTGATTCGGATTAGGGCAACGGGCACGAAGACGCATAAAGAAGGCGGTGGCGAAACAAGCACCACTAACGACGTCAATGAGGTAGTCAAGGGTGAGGTACATGGTGCTCCAGTAGAGGACGGCGACGTGGGTGATGAATGAGGAACTAAGGATAGCCCACCTTGCCTGCAGACTAGGGAAAGCAGCGAATACGAGGGAAGAGTTTGAAAAGGCTGTTTGGCAGCCGTCGATGCGAACGAGAGATCATCGTAGCAGGGTGTTGCGCAGGGGACGAGGATCTGGACGAGGACGGCGGCGAGGTTCATGTGACCAATTTGAGGGAAATGAGAGGGCGGAAGAGCCAGAGAAAGAGGGATACAAATTTGCTGAGGAGACAAACGAGTTTTGGGCCCGCAGAAAGCTGAGAGTTGCGGGTCAGGACATGACGATTAGTCAGAACTCTATGACGAGGTTGTCGGCCGAACGTGACATCGCTGAGGGTTATGGAACTGGACGCGTTTTCTCCAAGAACCAGAGCTGCTATCGAGCGACTCCGTGCACACGGTGGTCTTTGCCAACGACCAGATCTGTGAGTGGTCATCGGTGTTGACAGCGCCGAACTCAACGATCCACAGCTCAGGTATCCCGAGAAAGAAACTCGCCGCTGTGCTAGTCCTGCTTTACGAGGACGGAGGCGAGCTACGAGTCCTCCTCACGACGCGCTCTAAACTCCTTCGTGCCCATCCCGGACAGACAGCCTTGCCAGGCGGCAAAGCAGACGAGACCGACCTCGACCTTGTCCATACAGCCGTAAGCACCATACCCGTTGCCGTTGTCATCACTCCCGTCCCATTTTTGCTCGCCAGTTGAGAGAGGCACACGAGGAAGTCGGACTCGCCCTCGGCTCGCCCGACGTCCACACGCTCTGCACCCTCGCGCCGTTTCTCTCCCAATCCCAGCTCATCGTCGCCCCGGTCGTTGCACTCCTCACGAACCCGTCCGTGCTCTGTACGCTCACACCCTCCGTCGGCGAGGTCGACCGGATCTTCCACCACCCGCTCGAAGCCGTGCTCGATCCATCCCTGTCCGAAAAGGAGCCGTTGGTGCCGCGGGGGAGCGGAGATTGGCCATACCCAGAGGCGCTCCACGTATGTGTCGTCGTCGCCTGCGTGCCCTTTTGTTGTCTTTGTCTTGACGTGCGACTAGAACGTGACCGATCAGGTCGTCAAGGTCGACGAAACAGAGACGGTGTTGTACCGCCACCATCGACTCCGGTCTTGCGCGTCGCCCATTAAAGGTTTGACGGCCGATATCCTTGTGAGAGACGGTAGGTTCGTGAATTTGCATGACGTGACTGACTTTTTTCATTGTAGATTGGTGTGGCGGGTATCGCGTACGAGAAGACGACGACGTTTGAACTGCATCCTCCTGGGAGCCTGATGGATATCTCATACTTACTTGACCTTCGGATGAAGCAATATCGGACTCTGGAGGCGCCTAGAGCTAATACTGTATCAGCTGCATAATGGAATATAGATTTACATCGGTCGCTCTACTTCAAAGTTCATATCGACCTTTGAATGCGATGCCATCCATCATTAGCGGGTGAGTCCGTCAGATTCGTTGGGGCCGCGTTTGTGAACAATTCCAGGTATCGAACATATCGATAGCACGACAATGTTACATAAATCACTTCCTACACACATGTTTGATGTACATTTGCACACGTAAATAAATCTCCATCATGAGTGCGACTGAATAGATTTCAAAATATACCCTTCCAGTCCTCCGCAAACCCAGAGCTCTTGCACGCTAGCACCGACCGTCCGGACTCCATATTGCTTCTCGTATTCAGGACCTCTGACGACGACAGTCCCGTCTCGCATGTTGATCCGTATTTCATGACCTTCGTTGACCGTGAGCTCGCCTTTGTTACTTCCACCACCACGTTTACTGTCCTTGGCATACCCATCCGTCAGATCTTTCACGAGCTCAGGACACTCCAGACACACGAGACCATTGTTGATCGCGTTCCGTTTGAAAATGTCTCCAAACGAGCTTGCGATGACGACAGGTACACCGGCAGCTTTGAGCGCGGTCGCAGCTTGCTCGCGGGAGGATCCTGTCCCAAAGTTGTACCCCGAGACCAATATAACGCCCTCCTTGGTGACATCTGTAGATGCAGGCGTGGAGGGGCGTTCGCCTTGAGCGGCGATCAGCGACGCTACGGTGTTTGCAAAGCCAGGATCGTAGTTCTCCATGACAACCTGAGCTTGTCGTTCAAGCGTGATGTCGTCTTGGTAGGTATATTTTCCAGGGTAAAGTGCATCCGTATTCAGATTGTCTTGAGGTGCAAATAGCAAACGACCTGAAAAGACAGATGGGAAACCGGGGAAAAGAGGTTCGTCTGCCGTCTGCACCACAGTATCGGATGAAGCGGTGGATGGTTCGGAAGGGGATACGAAAATGTCGGTGCGCCAGGAGGGGGTAGAGTAGTCGAGTCAAGTGAGTCGGGGCTGGATATATACCCTTTGATAGCACTGGAAGCGACCACCACAGGGCTTACCAGGTACGCCAGCGCCTTGAGGTGACCCATGCGACCCGTGGCGCTAATTCCAATCTCAACCAAGTAAGCTCGTGACGACGTAAAACGCGTCGTCGCAGTGACTGGGATCATGATGCCGTCGATGATGCCATCTTCAAGTTGGGACTGGGTTTGTTGGGGAACAAGGATTGACAGCCACGGGTACAGATTTTTCAAGCGACAACATAGTGTCACGCCCACAACTCATGGTGTAAGAAACTTGATTTTTTGGATCCGCAAAACCATCCCCAAGGGCCAACCTGGTTGAAATCTGCATGCTCATTCACCATGCGGGTTCCTGTGCACCTCGAATAGAATGGGTCAGAGACCGGTATCCCTCCACTATCGGAGGTAGTTTGACCGCCTTCTTGAAGGTGCTCGTTCGTTACCTCGGATGACCTTTCGCACTCCTTCATGCCGCTCGCATGGCTGTTTCGAAACAAACAGAAGACTGAGGGGCTGATAGCTCAGGGAAAACTGGCTGAGTCATCGAGTCGAAACGACGATGGGTGCGAAGCCTGTACCGGTAAAGGGGGCGTCAACAAGGGTGAAAATGTCGAGTCGCTCATGGGCGTCACATCGTTGTTGACGTTGAATGTGTCCATTTGTATCTGAAGGGCAGCAGCGCTTCAATGACAGAATGCTGATTTGGATCGTGGGCGGTGGGGATAGCGGCATACACATTGCGATGAATGGATGGGGAATCATTGAGCTGACGGGTAGCAATGCTGCATGGGTAGGTGCGGACACGAGTCTTGTCTTGCCAAGCTTTGCCAGTGCTCTGGGGAGCTTCCCGAATCCCCCGCTTATTTCATCTGATCTAGAGGATTCGCCTCTCAGCGCTCAGCATCTATCATCTACGAGCGCTGGCTATGGCAATCTCTCGTTGGACCAATATGTTTGCTCCAAGTTCAAAGCCTTTGACATTCTCTCCTCCTTTGACATGGTCGTCCATTCCCGCTATGCTGCTCTTCCTTTCCGTCACGGCGAATTAAAATGGCATCCGCAGTAGCAGGACAGCCCCTCTACTCATTTATCTCTCGTCTCGCCTTCTCACTCTCCCCTCAGGTAGCTCAGATCTCTTCTCTGCGCGATGATCGCGTTCTCCCTTTTCATCTTTATCAAACATACAATTTAACTCCTCTCGTAAAAGTTCGTGACAAGCATATGACCCTTTGTCCACCAGGGACAATCCCGCTCTCTTTAATTTCGAATCCAAGTCCGACCCATGTGCATGTGCATCCGATGGTTTCTCAACGCCTGACATCACTTTTCGGATTGCAAAGAACTTTGCAATCACGACAAAAGGCAAACAGATGTTTGTGAAGGCTGTCAATGGACTTTGGACGCGACGCGACTTGGACAAGGTCACTATATTGTCCCAAGACCCGGAGACGACGCGCTTTCCGTCAGGTGAGAATGCGACTGATCTGACTGATCCAGTGTGTTCATTCAAGGGCCCAGCTACAACACACCCTTGCTTCATGTCCCAAATTCGCACTGTATTGTCCCAAGATCCGGAGACGACGCGCTTTCCGTCAGGTGAGAATGCGACTGATCTGACTGATCCAGTGTGTTCATTCAAGGGCCCAGCTACGACAGACCCTTTCTTCGCGTGCCAAATTCGCACTGTATTGTCGTCAGACCCGGAGACGATGCGCTTTCCGTCAGGTGAGAACCCAACTGAATTGACTGGTCCAGTGTGTCCATAAAAGGGCCTAGCTACGGCAGACCCTTTCTTCGCGTGCCAAATTCGCACTGTATTGTCGTCAGACCCGGAGACGATGCACTTTCCGTCAGGTGAGAACCCAACTGAATTGACTGGTCCAGTGTGTCCATAAAAGGGCCTAGCTACGGCAGACCCTGTCTCGGCGTCCCAAATTCGCACTGTCTTGTCCCAAGACCCGGAGACGACGCGCTTTCCATCAGGTGAGAACCCGACTGAATTGACTGATCCAGTGTGTCCGCAAAAGAACCCAGTTACGACAGACCCTGTCTCGGCGTCCCAAAATTGCACTGTAATGACTTCAGATCCGGAGACGACACGCTTTCCGTCAGGTGAGAACCTGACTGAATTGACTGATCCAGTGTGTCCGTTGGATGGCCCAGCTAGGACAGACCCTATCTCAGCGTCCCAAATTCGCACTGTCTTGTCCCAAGACCCGGAGACGACGCGCTTCCCATCAGGTGAGAACCCGATTGAATTGACTGATCCAGTGTCTCCATAAAAGGGTCCAGCTACGACAGACCCTGTCTTGGCGTCCCAAATTCGCACTGTATTGTCGGCAGACCCGGAGACGACGCGCTTTCCATCAGGTGAGAACCCGACTGATCTGACTGAGTCAGTGTGTCCGTTGAAGGGCCCAGCTACAACAGACCCTGTCTCGGCGTCCCAAATTCGTACTGTTTTGTCGTGAGACCCAGAGACGACGCGCTTTCCGTCAGGTGAGAACCCGACCGACCAGACCGGTCGAGTGTGTCCGTCGAAGGACCCAACTACGACAGACCTGTCTCGGGGTTCCAAATTCGCACTGTATTGTCGTTCGACCCGGAGACGACGCGCTTTCCGTCAGGTGAGAACCCGACTGAATTGACTGATCTAGTGTGTCCGTTGAATGGCTCAGTTATGACAGACCCTGTCTCAGCTTCCCAAATTCGCACTGTATTGTCGGAAGACCCGGAAACGACGCGCTTGCCGTCAGGTGAGAACTCGACTGAATTGACTGATGCAGTGTGTCCGTTGAATGGCCCGGCTAGGACAGACCCTGTCTCAGCGTCCCAAATTCGCACTGTATTGTCCCAAGACCCGGAGACGACGCGTTTTCCATCAGGTGAGAAGCCGACTGAATTGACTAGTCCAGTGTGTCCGTTGAAGGGCCGAGCTACGACAGACCCTGTCTCCGCGTCCCAAATTCGCACTGTGTTGTCCCAAGACCCGGAGACGACGTGTTTTCCGTCAGGTGAGAACCCGACTGTCGCGACATCACTAGTGTGCCCTCTCATAACACACTGCAGAGAAGGCATGGGATCCACACCGCTGCCTTTCTTTCGAACTATCTCCCGGAATTTTTCACCGTATATGCATTGCATGTGCGAACTCTGTTGCCACATTGGCAATGCAGATACATACAAGTGTGGTGTGCTCTGAGAAATGATTCCTCGAAATATCGTCATGAACTTGACAACATCGTATGCGAGATCAGCCAACTCCTCGTTGCTGTTCTATTTCATCGTCAATTTTGAAGAATATATGATAGAAAAGAATGACTCACCCGATACCATTCCTCAAGCGTCTCCATTACTGGTATAGCCACCTTGTCTTCACCCACCAGACTCAGTGCCTCCAACCAAAAAAGCAATCGAGAACGCATGAAGCACTCGATACCAGATGGCCCCCCAAACTCAGACGGTTCAGTGGTCGAGAGATGGAGATGAGTTGCGAAATGCTGACAAGCGTATGTGAGGGAATCCGGAATGGAGTTCTGAACACGTTCACGTAGGCCAGGGACATCCTCGTTTAACAAATGAGACGTCTCAAGATCACATATGTTGAATCGCAACTTCTCCGTCATGAGGCGCAGGCAACAATGGGCCAGAAACCGGTGCCGATCCGAAATATTAATAAACCATGGCTTCTTCCCAGACCGTTTCGGATTCGTGAGATAGTCGGTAACAGATGCATGGAGGGTCCTGATGGGTTTATCTTGACTGTATTCAAGGACGAATCAAAGAGATGAAAGGATGATAGATGACGAGCGCGTCAGTCCTAGAAGTTGATCAATGACTGGGATGGTCATTGGCGCCTGTCCAGCAAGGACAGCACCGACAATGGTGTGGAACTCTTCGACAAAGTTGGGATCTTTCCAGTTGCCAGCCGATTCCAGAACCGTAGCAAATAGGCTATCAAGCCTTTCAATGCTGCTGGTACTATCGGACATGAGCAGATACTCGAAGCTGATTTGTGGATGAAATGCATTTTCGACAAACGATGCCACCGTTGTTGCCAAAATGAAAACCCCCTCCATGTAACGTGACAGTTTAAGCATCGTTGGACTTCCTGGCCAGTTAACTCGTAGGCGAGTCGAGGGGCGGCTCTCGCGGATTCTAGGCAGGCGATCGTATAAGAATTTAAGCACATCCTCTGTGGATGGTAGAAGTTCGACTCGAGTGATGCGATGAATGTTTGGAGATGTCATGAATGACTTTTCGATGTCCGGTTCGGTACGACTGGTGATGAGAAATTTAAGTGGGGGAGGGAGGGAGGTGAACCGCTTCGCCAAAAGATCCATGAGCACCCTACGCGAGTCCTCGTCTCCACATTCGTCGAGAGCATCTAGAATGACGAGGACGGGGGAACGGAGGTTTCGTCGGCATGCAGTCAATGGTTCAAGCAGAAGCTGTGTAAACTGAATGTCGAGGGATTCAGTGGCTATTGTGGGGTTCTTCTGGGTAGCCTCCAAGATGGCAACACGGATATCCGAATTGCAAATGGCGAGTTGGTGGGCGATGGTGCGAATGACGAGGCTGGGATGACTCAAGGCAGAGTCGTTCCTGTCGAAGAACAGGTACGCAACGTACAGACCTCGAGGGTCCGCGCCGGCAACAGAGCATTCCTCGGCAACAGAGTGGGCTACAGCACTCTTGCCCAAGCCAGGATCACCACAAAGCCAATGGATGTTGGTGTTGGAGGATACGTCGTTGGCCCAATGAACAATGGGATCTATGAATGTTCGACGTGTGCCCTTCAGACATGCCTTGCGCCCGGACGGATCCATTTTAGCAGGATTGAGGACTTCATTGAGAAGCGCTGACAAGATCTATGTATAAGCTATGCCAGTGGGAATTGGGGAAAATTTATCGACCGACTTTGGTTTGTATCTCTGTCTGTCGAATCGGATTTAACCATTCCCACTTTTGAAGTGCGTGGTTTTGGCTTGTAGATAACAGCGTTCGACATGTGGGCTGGCGAGACGTAGAGGTAGATGAAGATAAAGGGTATGGGTTCTGTTCAAATAACTAATCAAGGCAGAGATGTAACTTGAAGATAATGTGGCGTACTGATATATAGAGTGATACGACAGGGCGCTGCAGCAGTATAATGTGTGGATCTCAAAAGAGAGAGGGTTGAAGATGGAAGCGGCATTTGAACCTTTTTTTTTATAAAGCGCTTAAGCCTCGTTGAGGCCTTGAGGCGCATGACTAGATCTCAGATCAGTCAGTACTTACTAGTTAGACCCACTCGTTCCCCTTCACCCGGACGTCATTGGCTAGACGCCACAGCCTCTCATACTGCACGGCACCGAAAGCGCGCTCCGAATGTTGGCGACCGACACGATCATGCCATTGCCTTGTCACGATATTCTGAACTCCGTGTGTAATGGTGTCCAGACTTCCTCCCGGCCCTACGTACGGACCACCCCCAAGACGTGCACAGGCACCTAACCTCCTCGACGCACCGTCGGGATTCGACGACCCCACGTCCGACCTATGGGGCATCCAACACGTGGTGCACCCCGCGCTGGGCGAACCCGTGTTCGCGCGGTAGTACACGTCCGAGGGCGTCCGGACGGTCGCAGCGATGTTGTTGGGATGCGACCTCGACGCACTGCAGATGGGTACGTACCGCACATTTGGCTATGCGATGGCGCAGTTTACATGTGACCACTAGTAGAACTGTTCAACGTTGTTGATTAACCCGGTGGAGCGTGATTTTGCGCTACCACGGCATCGCGTGCGAGAGGATGCGAGCATGGAGGGGGAGCACCAGGCGCTTGCATCGTGGTCGCATGGGGTACGCGTGCTTTCGTTGGCGTATCGGCAATCGCTAATCCCCTCAGGTGTAATGGAACAGGTGAGTGCGGGTCTATGCGTCTGCTCACACACATATACCTACTAGTACGCAGCGGACAGTGCACTCTACAGAGACGCCTGTCTCTACGTCATCCCTTGATCCCACAAGAAACCAAGGACTGAGACACAACGTGCACATTCGACCACGTTGAAGCCACCCCGCTTGCTTGCTATGCCTGGTGCGATTTAACTCACGCCCCAACGCAAGCCTCCTTGAGTGTATGGTGGCAATATACTGACTTTTTATATAGCTGGCGAAACATTGTTTTATAATTCCAGCATTCTCGATTGTGCGCCAAGTAACGGCGAGCGACGCTTCGCGCATCGATGGGCGATACTCGAGAGGGGTCGGTGCGTGTGCGGAACGTGCTCCAGCATAGGCTGCAGTAGATGAAGGAGGCAGAGTTTTGGGACACAGTCGACGAGGCAGGTCAGAAGATGTTCGATACACTGATTACGATGCAAAACAGCGTCGAGGGCACTCGCTCAGTGGTCAAAACCACGACGCGTCTGACACAGAAGTGTGCGTAAATCAAAACAGGATGGAAGTTGGGTACAGATAGATTACATGAATCGAGGAAAGACGAAACCCTTTCGGGCTCCATCGAACTCCTTCCTCGTCGGCACGAATGAGACCGGCTATGCTCGCTGTGTGGTGATCCAACCTACTATAACCTCCTCCAGGAGACTGTTTACTCGCTGGGACTACATGCAGCTTCACAGGCTCGCCCTGAACCTGGTCATTCGGGTGAGCAGACTGGAGGAATGGGCACGTCGCTCGTCGGGCATGAAGACGTGAAAAGAAGGCGGTGGCGAGACAAGTACCACCAACGACTCATCGGTGAGCTACATGGTGCTCTAATAGAGGACAGCGACGTGGGTGATGAATAAGGCGTCGAGGGTGGCCCACCTCGCATGCAGACTGAGCAAGGCAGCGAACGTGAGGGGAGAGTTTGGAAAGGCTGTTTAATAACCGTTGCGGCCAAAGAGAGCGTCGATGCGAGCGAGACTATCGTACCAGGATGTTGCGCAGGGGATGAGGATCTGGACGAGGACGGCGGCGAGGTTCATGTGACCAATTTGAGGGCGAGAGGAAGGCGGAAGAGCCAGAGAAAGAGGGATAGGAGGAGGCTAAGTGCGGGACCTCGGGTGCGGACCTGAGCCTTTGATTTCAATTGCAACCTACCAATGTGTTTATAGCCTTCTGTAAGGCGGGTTTAGGGCCCAAAGGATATGATAACTTGGGCGATCAGGCTTGGCTGATTGCAGGTCAGGATATTCGTCCTCCGACAAATTCAAGTCGGCCGAACATTACATCGCTGGCGCTGGTGCTGAGGGAGGGAACACGACGGAGCGTCTATGGAGCTGGACGCGTTTTCTCCAAGAACCAGAGCTGCTATCGAGCGACTCCGTGCACACGGTGGTCTTTGCCAACGACCAGATCTGTGAGTGGTCATCGGTGTTGACAGCGCCGAACTCAACGATCCACAGCTCAGGTATCCCGAGAAAGAAACTCGCCGCTGTGCTAGTCCTGCTTTACGAGGACGGAGGCGAGCTACGAGTCCTCCTCACGACGCGCTCTAAACTCCTTCGTGCCCATCCCGGACAGACAGCCTTGCCAGGCGGCAAGGCAGACGAGACCGACCCCGACCTCGTCCATACAGCCGTAAGCACCATACCCGTTGCCGTTGTCATCACTCCCGTCCCATTTTTGCTCGCCAGTTGAGAGAGGCACACGAGGAAGTCGGACTCGCCCTCGGCTCGCCCGACGTCCACACGCTCTGCACCCTCGCGCCGTTTCTCTCCCAATCCCAGCTCATCGTCGCCCCGGTCGTTGCACTCCTCACGAACCCGTCCGTGCTCTGTACGCTCACACCCTCCGTCGGCGAGGTCGACCGGATCTTCCACCACCCGCTCGAAGCCGTGCTCGATCCATCCCTGTCCGAAAAGGAGCCGTTGGTGCCGCGGGGGAGCGGAGATTGGCCATACCCAGAGGCGCTCCACGTATGTGTCGTCGTCGCCTGCGTGCCCTTTTGTTGTCTTTGTCTTGACGTGCGACTAGAACGTGACCGATCAGGTCGTCAAGGTCGACGAAACAGAGACGGTGTTGTACCGCCACCATCGACTCCGGTCTTGCGCGTCGCCCATTAAAGGTTTGACGGCCGATATCCTTGTGAGAGACGGTAGGTTCGTGAATTTGCATGACGTGACTGACTTTTTTCATTGTAGATTGGTGTGGCGGGTATCGCGTACGAGAAGACGACGACGTTTGAACTGCATCCTCCTGGGAGCCTGATGGATATCTCATACTTACTTGACCTTCGGATGAAGCAATATCGGACTCTGGAGGCGCCTAGAGCCAACACTGTATCAGCTGCATAATGGAATATAGATTTACATCGGTCACTCTCCTTCAAAGTTCATATCGATCTTTGAATGCGATGCCATCCATCATTAGCGGGTGAGTCCGTCAGATTCGTTGGGGCCGCGTTTGTGAACAATTCCAGGTATCGAACATATCGATAGCACGACAATGTTACATAAATCACTTCCTACACACATGTTTGATGTACATTTGCACACGTAAATAAATCTCCATCATGAGTGCGACTGAATAGATTTCAAAATATACCCTTCCAGTCCTCCGCAAACCCAGAGCTCTTGCACGCTAGCACCGACCGTCCGGACTCCATATTGCTTCTCGTATTCAGGACCTCTGACGACGACAGTCCCGTCTCGCATGTTGATCCGTAT
>JBBPLF010000936.1:0-13618 GCA_038089615.1 Aureoboletus auriporus
TGTCATATGCATATGGTGATCGGAGTGGATAGGTTTCCCGAGTTGTTCCCAAACCCACTTGGGCATGGCAATAATCTCGGAACCACTGTCCAGGACGCAAGTGAGGGTATGTTTGGTGCCTACTACCTGGTCATCAAGACAGCGCAGGGGTAGACTGTGATGCGCGACGATTAAACCATCGTCTGAGCGCAACATGTGATTGCCGAATTCGCAATCGACCTTGCACAGACTGCGACCGGATAATTCGTTCACCTGTACAGTATTAGTATGAGACGAAGATGAATTGGAAATGCGTTTGGTAGTAGTCAGGTTTCGGAATTGCTTCCTAAACTCTGGAGCGATCGCAAAGAGGTCTTTCACTACTATTGGAACAGTGGACTCTAGTACTGCATCAAGAACACACTTTGGAGCGGTATCGTCCTTGAGAGGAAAGGAGTACCTGTATTGACCGGGGGGGAAAGTGTTTTGGTTAGCAACAGGAATGCGCGGAGAAATGTTACTCGAAGATGCAGAAGCGGGTATAAAACCGCTGCGATCCGTGCTCTTCTCATGTACACAGGAGGAAAGAGGTGGTGTTGGAGGCCTAATGGAACCCGCAGGGACTGAAGCGTGAGCATCCAGCACTTCAGGAGAGACGATAGACTCTAGCTCCCCTGAGACTATAGCAAAGTGCAAATCTGGTTTGGTAGCAGGCTTCTTGGGCGGTACAGCTACGCTGTCAAAACGAACGTGCTTCCCACGTTGCTGACCTTCCTTTGTAGCTTGGAAGGAGGCCCATGCTTTAGTGATAAAAGGCTGAAAATCCAGATCAGCTACATCAGGAGAATCAGGTACTTGTACGTCTGCAATGGAGTTTGCCAATGCGACGGGTTCAAATTCGATGAGAGCGTCGATAGGCGCATCTGCTACCAACCAAATGCCGGAGGTCATATGCGCATGTATATCCCTAGAAAAGGTATTGACCGAACTCAAAGAGCTCGTGTTAGTGGGAACCGTTACAGAAGATGAGGTAGCAGATGATGCGCTTGCCCCCAAACGATCCAAGCAATCCTTAAGACAATGTGCACCCGGCACTCTAGGAATGCGAGAACCGTCAGGCATATACAGCCTGCGATCAGTTCCATGGATAGCGTGCGACGTACAGATATACTCGTCAATGTGAGGACAACTGTTTACAAAGTGGGCAGGATCACCACAGAAGGCGCATTTCGGGTTGCCTCCTTGCTGTACAGTATTGGTGAACTCGGCCTTGACATTCCTGCCCCCTTGTTGCGAAACTGGTCATTGAGGAGCAGGAGTATGTTGTTGAGGGAACTGAGGATAATGTTGTGGGGAAGGTGTCGAAAATGGCACTGCAGATGGAACCACATTGCGCAACACTGATCCTGTCAAAAGAAACTTAGCCGCATCAATGATATCAGCAATCGGGTATGGGTCATCAGGATGAATATCCAGTTTGACAATAGCCAGCCGATAACAGATCCAGTTCTTGACATCTTGCGGAAAACCCATAGGGAACATGGAATCACATTCTGTCTCGGATAGCTTGTTCTTGGCAATGAGCACGGCAGAGATTTTGGTAAACTTCCGCTGATACTCTCCCAGTTCATCTTGACTATGCATAGATTTCTTTTTCTAATCCTGTATAAGGTATTGTAGGTCAGCACGGCAATAGCGATTATCACCTTCACATCCAGGATAGAGATCCTTGACTGCGGTGACAAATGTGGCCCATGTGGGCGGATTAGCACGAGCACTGGGTAGGGTTTCCCAAACCTCAGCTTCGTCTAAATCTGCATATTGGATAGCGGCCTTAATCTGCTGTTCTTCGTTAAGACCAGCCTGTGTTCCTAAAAACTCAATGTCTTCTAGGTAACGGGGTAGTTGAGATGGTGTTTTCCCATCAAATTTGGGAGCATTCTGGGTTCCCCGAAGGGGCATCTGAAAAGCATTCACATTTGCCATGACGACAACAGGAGGGTTTGACACAGGAGAATTAGGAGGAGAAACGGATATTGGTGAAACGGATAATGGAGTTATAGGATGAGTAGCCACTAATTGAGGGGACGAGTGGAACAAATAAGAAAGATTCAGAGAAGACACAGATGAAGCCGGAGATGGGGTTAGAGGTGATAGCGGAGAAGGTATCGGGAAGGGTGAAGATGATTGTGAAGAGAGAGGGGAATCCGGTAAGGGAGGAAGAGAATCAAGGCAAGGTGATGAATGGATAAATGCCCTTGGTAACTCTGGTGAGGCGAAACAGGAGTAACTGGTTGGTTGGTTACCTGGTGATGTATGGATACCGGGTTGTGAAGGCGAGTTGGTACGTGTTTCAGACCTGTCAACGGATGACAAGTGGGGCGCGTTTGATGGGTTTGACAAATCTGATGATAGATGGTGTGATACGTCTGATGGATTTGACAGATCGGATGATAGGTGGAGTGACAAGGATCTGTCAATGTCAGCTAGTTGCAATGCGACGGGATAAAAAAAATCAGAATCCTCGGAGAGGTTAAGATTGTGGAACTGTGCAAGTAGGTTTTCTAGCTCAACCCTTTGGGGGTTCGGGGATAGTGTCCTTCTATTAGGTTCCTCTGGATTCCTCGTGGTGGGCTCCAGTTGAAGAGAAGTACAAGGCTCTGGATCTCAGGAATATGAGTCACAAAACTTTGGATAGCTGCTGTGGGTGGTAAGAAGGGAATGATATGTTCGTCCCTAAAGGGATACACAAGAGGAATAAAAAGAGGGACAACTGGCCAAGACCCTTCAACCGGGAAAGAGCCTTTATGATGAACCCGAGACTTTCCGGAGTGTTCCGCTGAAAGTCTATGGCGGATCCGTGGGATGCGCAGTGTAAGGTGAAGAACGCGAAAGTGGAAAACTATAAGGACGATGAGGACTTGTGTGGAAGCCCTTAAAGACGGTCAACAATTGAAGGGAACAATAGATGGAAGGACAAAAAAGGTGAATTTCAACTGTCTAAGTACAGTCTTTTATAGTCTGGGCATACCTTAGACTGAAACAAGTAAGATACATGCGTCACAATACCTGTTGAAGGTATGGAGACGACTAAATATGTGAATAAAGTATTTGATAAGGTAATTCAAGTCGTTAGGATGTGAGACGACTTGATACAACAAGTCATAAACGCAACACGAACAAAAGGACTTACCAGTGATAAAACCCAAGTGCGGATGCGGAATGCGGACTATGAGGATTTCGTTCGGATCGGTGCGAGTTGATGTGAGAGAGTGCGGAAATGACTTTAGATGGCCGTAGTAGAAGGTGAAAACGTTAGGAATGGGATAAGGATAAGGATGGAGAATGACCCAGGTGGCAATTAGACGGTATGCGAGAGTAGAGACTTATGGCTCTCTACAACGTTCAGGGTATGCTCATTGTGTCTTCAAAAAAAAGTGTGAGCCCATCGTGAGGGCGGGAACACTAAGCGGCATGGTCAGACAGATCAGAAGAGGATGAGCTTATATTTTGGAGAGCGAGAAAGAACGGGAGAAAAAGAGATACCGTACATGTCTGGTTTCTAGGGTATATATACTGTTCGAGGGGCTACGTCATTTGTGTTCTGAGAGGGAAAGGAATGTGGAGATGTAAAAAGAATATGGTATGAAATGGGGAAGGAATATCGAAAGGAGTATGGGAAAGGGGAAAGGAATATGTGTTGTAAGTCCGAGGGCAGGCTTAGAGTACTGTGTGATGTGTTGGATCATCCGCCCACAAGTTTATTGATCGGCAAGAATTGGACTGTACTTCTGAGTCATACCATCTCTTGATCCAAGCTCTGGAGCGGTCCACATTGGCGTCCCACAGAAATCTTCCACCAGTGTTTCCTCGTTCTCAATAAACTGGGCAAGCTCGAAATCGATTATATATAATCATGGCAGTGTAAGCCCATCATGGAGGCAGGAACACTAAGTGGCGCAGTCAGGCAGATCAGAAGAGGATGAGTGTATATTTGGGAGAGCGAGAAGAACAGGGAGAAAAGAGATGCAGTACATGTCTGATCTCTAGGGTATATATGCTGTTCGGGGAGCTATGTCATTAGTGTGTCCAGAGAGACAGGAATACCAAAAGGAATATGGAATACAGAGTGAAGCAGAAGGGAATGCAGAGAGGGGAAGGAATCTGTGTCATAAGTCTGCAGGCAGGCTTACACCCACCCACCTTGTGAAGAAAACCATGTTTCCCAGATGTCCAAGGCTTGACAGTCCTCAAGATCTTTTTGATGCAGCCATTCATCATCCTCCACTCCGAAACCTTCCCATTGAACAAGATATTGGTGGCCTTGACCTACCTTCCACTTGTCCAGAATCTTCTCAATGTGATGTTCAAGTTTTCCATCTGATGTGAGTATAGGATCTGGGTGGGGTAGCATGCAGTTCACAAAAAGTATAGGGTCATTAGGGTGGAAGGCCTGGAGTTGACTAACATGGAAGGTAGGGGAGAGACATGAGGACGCTGGAAGTTGGAGGGTGTATGTAGATGTGGAAGGATCTGCAGCCAGAATCTCATAAAGGCCATCAAATCGTGGCATGAATTTTGTGACACGTTTATTTCCACCAGTGAGGTAGTCATGTTGACGGTTCTTTGTAGAGAGCATGACCATCTCTCTCTGACAGTAAAGGTTGGCTCAGCTGAACAGTGTCGATTAGTAGCTGTTGCTTGAAGTGTCTTGGCCATCAGCAAGTTATCTTGAGCTTCAAGGACATCAAGTTGTAGGTGGGAGAGGAAGGATCCTGCATCAAAGGTGGCCGAGTCGGTAGCGTTACTAGGGGGGAGGAAGATAGGTAGGATCACCCAAGGTGAGTGCCTGAGGTATAACTGGAATGGTGAGAAACCTGTGCTAGCATTGATCGAGTTCATGAGATTGAACTGGATGTGAGACAGCACCTTGACCCAGCCTTTTTGGTGCTGATTGACAAGGAAGCGGAGGGACTGGTTCACAGTCTTATTAGTTCGCTCACTGGCGCTGTCTATTTGGGGGTGGTAGCTGCTAGACATCTTAAGTTGGACACCAGTTAGTGTATGTAGCTTGTGCCAAAAATGAGAAAGGAAAAGTGTATCGCAGTCTGAGATGATTTCCTGAGGAAGACTGTTTTCACAGTACCAGTGATCAAAGAAGAGGGCAGCCAATTGTGGAGTGGTGATGTTATCTCGACATGGCATGAGGCAGATATTGGCACCAAGATGGTCAGTCATGGAGATGAGCATGTTGAACCTGAGATCTTCTGGTAAAGGGCCAATGAAATCAATGGCAACAGAGTCGCCATGTTTATCAGGCACAGGGAGAGGGTGTAATAGGCCAGTAGGAGTGGAGGTCTGCGACTTGTTGCGCAAGCAGGATGGGCAACTTGGAAGATAAGAATCCACAAGATCATGGCACATGTTGGACCAGTAGAAGGTGCTGTGCAGTGAGGCATAAGTTTTGTTGGCTTTGAAATGGCTGGCTGCATTATGAGCAAGGTGGAACAGGCATTTGTGGAGTGAGTTGACACAAGGCACCACAAGCCGATTGGTTAGATACAAAAGACTGTTGTTTTCCACAAGTCCTGGCAATGAACCAAGCAAGGAAAAAAGTTTCCTGCAATAAGGGTCATCGGTGTAACTGTTACTCTCGACTCAGGTAGGGACAAGGGTAGACCTGGTCAATTCAAAGGTTCTGTCTAGGATGAACATTTGTCATAGATGGTTCAAGGATTCAAAGGTTCTTCCAATGATAAGATGATCATTGGTGGTTTCCAGGGTTTCCAGGGAGTGTTCATTCAGAGTAGGACAAGGATTTCAAGGAGATAAGGGATCCAAGAGATCAGAAATGATGCAAGGTATGATGCTATTCCAGGTAGGTCAAGTGTGTTGTACATCGTTGGTATCATAGGGTTTATATAGGGAAAGAGAAAGGGAATTACTAAGCAATAGAAGGAATTCCAAGGAATGTTTAGTAATATACAGCAAGTGAAACGAAAGGGGAAATGATGATGTCAAGTGGGCTGTACAGCGAGACACGTGTCCAATGGGAATGTATAGAAAGGTAAGCAGCATGACAAGACATCCAATAGGAATGTCTGGAGAAGTAAGTATGATGACAAACAGGAAAAATAGATAGGGGTGAATTGTAACAGTAACCTTTGAGGATGTCAAGGGTCAGAGAGTGATCATGAGCGATACTGCTCTGTGAAACTGGAGATGTGCTTGCCACAATGTCGGCAGTAAGCAGGATGGCCACATTGTACAGGTTGTAATGAATGGTGGCAGCAGAGACAGCATCCAAGATGGGTGATGTTAGGTTCATTGATTTGGCAATGAACATTGTCCGAATGAATCCAAACAAATAATGCTGAGGACATACGACGTCTCATTTAGCACCTAGCTAGAGCACTTGATATGTGGCTCCAGACGTTGGTGTGACGAGAACCTCAAAGCATTGTCACACACAAGTATTTCAGGAGAGAAGTACATCCAAGGGCATAGAACTGGCTGAGAAATGCCAGTGAAGAGGGAAGACTACTTATACTAGGCTGGATGTTGTGTAAGGCAGTAGCCGCAGTATGTGTGTTAACGCTGGGCATTGGAACATAGCACAGTGAACACTTGAAGTAGTTTGAAGACTTGTTGTGGGCGAAGCAAAGAGAATAGAAGTCTCACTACCAAATGTGCACACTTGGGGCTTGTGGATGTGCTAAGTAACAATGTTGGATTGCGTAGAACTAGCTGGGGAATACAGGTTGAGTTGGGTAGCTACTTATATGAGTTGTGATACTGCGCAATCTTATGTGCACAGCAAGGGCTATGTTGCTGTGTACTGCATAAGGCGTGGTGCGCAGTATCATGGCTATGTAAATGAGTTAAGGGATCACAAGTCATCACATAAGGAGAATGATGATGAAGAGGAGTTGGTCCATTATGTAAGGAAATGTGGTTCCGAGGGTTTCCAAAGAAATCCCTGTGGTTCTGGTTGAAAGTAAAAGGGTTAGACAGTGAAATGAAATAGAATGTGGTTCCAAAGGGTTCCAAAGAAATCCCTGTGGTTCTGGTCAAAGATGAAGTGTGGCTCCAATAGATTCCAGTTTGGAACCACAAGAGTTAGCTGGGAGAAGAAGATAAGTGTCTTGCAAAGACACAAGGAGAAATGATGAGTCCATAGACATAGGGAAAAGATGGGGAGTAAGGGAAAACTGTAACATTACCCCCTTCATAGTGTTGAAGCACCTGCTCAATGATCTGGCCTGTTGACGTCTCCCTCATTAGTCTCATAGTTGGTGAAGTCAATATCCCCATCGGAAAATCCATCCTCGTGGTCAAGTCCATTGTAGACAGGGCAGTGGGCATGAATATGTCCATACTTATTGCATTCAGTGCATTGTTTGTGGTGGCAATGTGCTTGTATGTGTCCAGGGGCACATTTGTGGCACCAAGGGCAGATATACTTTCTGCAGAAGATGCGAACATGATCTGGTTTTCCACATTGGTGGCAGTGGAGTCACTTTTTAGGAGGGCATGCAGGGATTGTGGAAATGTTGATGTTGATGGGATTCTGGGAGGTGCCAGCCCCATCCAAGGAGGTTGATCTGACCCCTCGAAAGGAATGGAGTATGGGATGAAGGGTGTTCTCTAGTGTGTGCAAGGTGGCTGGGGGGAGTCCAGGAGGTAGTAGGCTCTCATGGTGAGTGAGAGTTCCTCATTGCATGTCCTTAGGGGCAGGAGTGGGTGAATGGGTAGCAACTGGAGAGTCGTCAGAAACATTGGAGGGAGTGGGGGCATGAGTATCAATCTTAGGAGACTTAGGGATGGAGATTGGAGCAGGAAAATATGTTTGTTTGGGGGAATGAGGTGGTGGGATCTGGAGAACTGGGGAAGAAGTCCTCTCGACGGTTACTGGTGTATCCAGCTGGGGATCAAAGGGTATGGTACAGGGGGTGTTGCCTACATAGACCCTGTATTCATGGATGCTCATGATATCGAAGAACAGCTCTATGATGTGTCAGAGCAGGTTCTCGTCAATGTGATCTACCAGGTATCCAAATCCTTCCTCGTAAAGGGGGTCAAAGATGAGGGAGTGCGCTTCATCCACTCCGGTTTGCATTATGACTACGAATTGTTCCGGAGAGTCATGGGGGACAAGTTGGTGAGCAGCAAGGCGGATGATCTGGTAAGTTCAGAAGAGGGAGCATAAGTCCTTGGTTTTCTTATCATAGTTGTAGTGCAGGTCTAATTCCATACGCAGTGTAAGAGCTGGGGTAGTCAGGACAGAAGTGAAGAGGATTCTTTGCAGGTGAGGGGGAAGGCAGTTCAAACAGATATAGTATGGGTAGAGTAGTTTGAGGTGGTTCCTTTGGGCCATGAGGGATTCATAGGTCCCTTGGGCCATGATACAGTTGCGATATGTGGTTGAGAAGGGGGATTGCTGGGTCATGATTCGTAGTGCCAAGGGCAGCCACTATATAGTCTATTGCAGAAGTACTGGTGTTCAAGGGGGTAAGATGGAGGGAGATCATTGCGGTAGAGGAAGAAGAACTTGTAGAAGGGAAGGCCTGGTTGGAATTCGAAGTTTCATTTCCAGAGCATTTACTGGGGGAAGTCTCTGGGCCAGGCAGACTTATATTTGTCCAGAAGTGTTTGTGCATGTTGGAGATTTCCTTCTGGTTCCCAGGTGTTCTCTGCTGCGGAGCATCCTTTCCAGGATACGAGATACTGCCTTCAACCTCATGTTTCACGGTGTGAGAGGATGGAATCTATTTCATATTCCTCTTTTTTGCTGATTAGCTTGGGTGGTGGATCTGAGAAGTTGGGGCTGTGCTCCACAGTCTCTCGATAAGGGGATAGGAGGGAGGCATGGAAGATGTCATGTATTTTCCAAGTCGGTGGCAATTTAAGGTGGTATGACACAGGGGAAATAACCTGTGTGATTTCAAATGGTCCTTCTTGTTTAGGGGATAGCTTCCTTGATAGGTACCGCAGTCAAAGGTTTCTTCCTTCCAACCAGACTTTGTCACCAACTTTCCAGGGGTGGAATTTAGAAGAGGTTCGTTCCTTCATGATCCATTGGGTTTTCTCATGTGCTGCAAGTGCTTCCCATTGGGCTTCCTCTAGTTCCGATAGGCGTGTTTCCAGGGCAGGGAGGAATGTCTTTCCTATTGGATGGTAAGAGCAGGTTTCACATCCTAGTATAAGGGAGAAGGGGGATTTCTGGGTGGAGGAGTGGACAGCAGAATTGTGGGAGAATTCTGCCATTGGAAGTAGTTCAGCCCATCGCTCTGGGTGTCCATCACAGAATATGCGCAGATAAGTCTCGAGTTCTTGGTTTACTCATTCTGTTTCTCCATCAGTTTGGGGGTGGTACATGGACAAGAGTTTTAGATTGTATTTTAGGAGTCTTGCGAGTTCTCGTGCAAAGGCAGATGTGAATTGGGGTCCTCTGTTGGAGATGCAGTAGTCATGGAGTCCGTAGTGTCAAAATATATTTGTGAAAAACAGTTGGGCGACTCCAGCAGCATCAATGGTTTTATGGCAAGGGATGAGTATTACCCCCTTAGTAAGACCATGGTCAACCATGACCATGATAGAGTCAAAGGTGAGGGAAGGTGGGAGGTCAGTGATAAGGTCAACAGAAATCTGTTGAAAGGGGTGAGTGCAGGTGGAGGGGAGTGGGGTCAGCACTGGAGTGGTAGGGTGAGTGTTTATTTTATTAGCTTGGCAGACTGCGCATCCTTGGACGAATTTGCAGATGAAGGTGGTCATGCCAGGCCACCAGTAATCTCGTTGCATGAGGTTGGTAGTACGGAAAATTCCACCGTGTCCGCCATGGTCGCTTTCATGAGTGAGGTGGACAAGTCCCTGATGTGCTGATTCTGGAATATAGAGGTGATGTTTGTAATGCAGCATGCCATTGGTATATTCCCAGTCCTGAGGTTGGGATTTAGTGATTGAGGGAGTGCCCTCATGTAGTACTTTAAGGGCAGTAACAACTAAGGGGTCGGATGGGGTGGATGCAGCAATTTTCTCAACTAGGGCGAAGTCAAGGGAGCGGATGAAGAGGTCTTTGGGCAAGAGGGTGACTTCTTGATTGTTGAGGGAAGTGTCCATGGTGTCTCATTGAGACAGAGCATGCAAGTCCCATTTGTGTGCCCAGTACAGGGGAGAAGTGGAGGTCAAAGTCCTGGAGGAAGAGCATCCAATGTGCCTGTCTCCTGGAGAGTTTCTGTGGTTCCTTGAAGTATGCAAGGTTTTTGTGGTCAGTAATGACCATTACTGGAAGTCCAGTTCCTTGTAGGTAGTGTTTCCATTCTTTCAAGGCATGAATGACCCTAAGGAGTTCCCGATTGTAGATATCATAATTTCGTTCAGCAGGTGAAAGGGTTCTGGAGAGGTAGGCACAAGGGTGTAGGTCTCCGTTGCTGTCTGTTTGCATAAGGACTGCTCTAATAGCTGTTAGGAAAGTGTCCATCATAACGGTGAAAGGTTTTGTTATGTCAGGCATTTGGAGGACCGGTTTCTGGGTGAAGGTTCATTTGATAGCTGAGAAGGCTTCATTGCACTCTTTGGTCCATTCCCACTTTGCTCCTTTCTTGGTTAGGTTGTGCAGGGGTTTAGCCTTAATGGAGAAGTTGGAGATAAACTTCCAGTAAAAGTTGCAGAATCCGATGAATGATCGAACTGCTTTAACTGATTGGGGGGGTTGCCATTCGTTGATGGCCTTTAGTTTCACTGGATCCATCTGGATCCGGTCCACTCTGATGATCATTCTGAGGTATTCCACCTCCTCTTTATCAAAGAAACACTTTTTCAGTTTCAAAGATAAACGGTGTTCTCAGAGTTGCTGTAGGACTTGTCGGGTTCATTCCTGGTGTATTATTGGGTCATTGAAATGGATGAGGATGTTGTCCATGTAGATGATTAACCATCCTTTGGCTAGAAGATCTGCGAAGGTATGGTTCATCAGGGCTTGAAATGTTGCTGGAGAATTACACATGCTGAAGAACATCACCATTGGCTCAAAGAGTCCCATGGGTGTTATAAATGTGGCTTTCCATCTGTCCTGTGGTTTGATGAGAACATTGTTATATCCCCATTGGATGTCCATCTTGGTGAAGATAGACGATCCCTTAAACTGGTCAATGAGGTCGGAGATGAGTGGGAGTGGGTAGGCATTTTTGATGGTGTGAGAGTTGAGGTACCGATAGTCCTGGCAAGGACGTATGGATTCATCTTTCTTTGGTACGAAGAAGAAAGGGGATGCTTGTGGGGATTTGGATGGGACTATTTTCCCGGATTTCAGATGTTCATCAATGAAATCCTTGCAAGTTCTTTCTCCTTAGGGTTCAAAGGGTACACCTTGGCCACTTTGGGTACGAAGGTTGTGTCGAGGTCCACTCCATGGTTGAATGGTCGAGAAGGTGATAGCTCATCTCCTTCTTGTTCAGCAAAAACATCAGCGAAGTCTTTGTATTCAAGGGGGAGCATTTCTTCTTTGGGTTTTTCCTGGGCAGCAAGCTCCATGGCGAGCGTGGTTTTTCTAATAAGGGTTTCTATTCATTTGTCGATCCTTTTCCTCCACATCTTGGCTATCTTTTCATCTGGGTCTAGTTTTAGGTATCGAATAAGATATCTTTGATATGTCGATTGGGATTCTCAGTTTATCAGGGAGGAGGACTTCTCCCGTGGTCCAGTTTATCATAGGGTTGGTTTCTCGGAGCCATGTCATTCCAAGTATCAAGTTTTCATTTCAACAATTAATGACAAGGAAGTCTCTTTCCTCGTTCACTTCTCCAATCCAAATCGTGAGAGTGATCTTGTGGCGGATTATTCCTCTGGTATTCAGGGATCCATCCATGTTGTGGGCTTTCTTGGGTTTGTCTAGTCGGATCTGTTTATAGCCTTTATTCTTCACTAGATCACAATCTATGAAGTCTCCACTTGCTCTGCAATCTATGAGGGCAAACGTGTTGACGATTTGGTCATTTTATTGCTCAAACAGTGAAATGGGGATTCACATAAATTCACTGTTTGGATCAGACAAGAACACTGGTGCTATTACTTTGGGATTGGAGAGCATTGACCCTTTCCTTCCGTCTAAAAATCCTTCTTTGGGATTTATTCATAGAGGATGTCGAGTGTGTGTACGAGTTCCTCCTCAGTAACACCCCTTTCCTTTAGGGTGTCCTGGTACTCTTCAAACTTAGTCTTTCTGACATGTTTGTTTCTAGCAGGGTTCCTCAGCGGGTGAGGAGGGGCCTGGTTGTTGCTCTTTCCTTGTCCCTCAGGACATTGGTCTCAGTAGTGGTCCTTAGGACAACATCCTACTTGGTGGCACCTGAAACACTTGTTGTTTTTCATGTGTTTGGCTTTCTCTGTTGGTGAAAGTCTGGTAAAGTTGACACATATGGCATCGACATCCATGGCACTTGGGTCTCTAGTAGGTCTTCCTTTGACCTGGAAGTCTACTCTTTGTCCCTTTTGCAAGTCTTCTATCCTTTTATTCTGAGCATGAAATACTCTGGAAAGTCTGAGCCATTCCAAGAGTTTTTCAGGGAGAGGGTTGATGGAGAGAATCTTTGTGGAGATGTCCAGGTCCAGTCCTTTTATCAGGTAGTTTATCTTGGTGATTTCATCATCAATTCCTGCCATGGCTTCTGCAGCCTGGAAGGCAGTGATGTAGTTGGTGTATCCAGCATCGCCCTTCCCTTGCTGAGTTAGTTTGTCCAACTGTTCTCTCACTTGGTTTTTGTAATCAAAGGGGAAGAAGGTCTTTTCGAATAGTTCCATGAGCTTAGCAAAGGTGAGGTCCTTTACTGTATTGTTGGCGAGTTGTACATACATAGATGGATTCGGAGAAGGTGCTTCCTCGACCCTTGCTCATCTTTGTGAGGGCAGTTAGGACCTTGGCGTTTTTGTTGTAGAACTTCTGGTTCATATTGAAGTAGGCGGTCATAGCCATCTTCCAACATATCGTATCCTTCAGGTCCCCAGAGAAATCTGTGGGCAGTCCAGCTTTAAATTCAATGTCTTTGCTTCCGTGATCCGAAATTTCTATGTCAGGGTTTGGGTCTTCTGGTGGTGGAGGTGGCGGTTGTCTGGAGTGGGTAGGTGGAGCATCTTGGATCCTCCAGTTCTCAGTGATAGGTGCTGGAAGAGTGAAGAGTGCAGACGGTATTTGAGTGTTGTCCGAGGATTCAGAAGGGGGATGCATGGTCCATTCTTGTCATGATCCTTGTCTGGAAATGGTAGGCATATCTTTCTGTCAGGAGACAGAGATGAGGTTGAAGAGCTAGTTCTTTTGTTAACGCTGGGCGTCAGAACGTAGCACAGTGAACACTTGAAGTAGTTCAAAGACTTGTTGTGGGTGAAGCAAAGAGAATAGAAGTCTCACTACCCAATGCGCACACTTGGGGCTCGTGGATGTGCTAAGTAACAATGCTGGATTGCATAGAACTAGCTGGGGAATACAGGTTGAGTTGGGTAGCTACTTATACGAGTTGTGATATTGTGCAATCCTATGTGCACAGCAAGGGCTATGTTGCTGTGTACTGCATAAGGCGTGGTGCGCAGTATCATGGCTATGTAAATGAGTTAAGGGATCACAAGTCATCACATAAGGAGAATGATG
>JBBPLF010000937.1:0-13590 GCA_038089615.1 Aureoboletus auriporus
CCAGCCAGTTCTACGCACTTGGATGTACTTCTCTCCTCTAGTACTATCCTATGCAATCTCTGGTCTCCCGAAGTACTTGTGTGTGACAATGCTTTGAGGTTCCTCGTCACACCCACATCTGGAGCCACATATCAAGTGCTCTCAGTTCATATGAAAGCGCTAGAGAGAGCGGTTATATCCTCAGCGTTATTTGTCCTACGATTCGTTTGCACGATCTCACGACGGCAAATCAACGAATCTAACATCCGTCATGTCACTGAGACTTATATCCGTCTACACACAGCATACACTCAAAGTAGTATGAAAACTTGTTGTGGGCAGAGCGATGGAGCATTCTCACTACCCAATGCACACACTTGGGACTCATGAAGGTGCTAAGTAACAATGCTTGATTGTGTAGAACTAGCTGGGGAATACAGGTGGTGTTATGTGGCTACTTATACTACTACCTGAGTACTGTGCATTCCAGTGTGTGCAGTAACTGCAGTGTCACTGCATATTGCACAAGGCTGGGTCTGCCACAAGGCTGGGTCCACAGCAGCGAGGCTTCATGATGAGAAAGGAACATGAGGTATTGCATAAAGAGAGCAATACCGAGGAGAAGTAGTCTGATTTGGGAGAAAGTGGAACTGTAGGAAAGTGAAATCAGAAAGGATTGGATAACATATGTCCAGCAAAGGTGCAAGGAGAGATAATTAAGCCATAGACATAGGGAAAAGACAGGTTATAGGGGAAAACTGTAATAGTAGGTACAGCCACTGCTGTAGATATATATAAGGACCACCCTTCTGGCCATTCTTTTCCCTTTTTTATAGAGTTTTATACAGTGATTTTTGTCACTGAGCCACTACACCTCTGAGCTGTTCCACACCTCCACCCAACTACACTACCTTTGGCTCTCTAGTCAGAGGCTCTACTCTCTTGATTACTATCTTGGGATTTTCCACCTAAAGTGTGAGTATTCCCACATTTTGCTACTCCCTTAACCTGCGACTTCGGGTTTATTCCCAAAACTATTGACCTTAATGAAGGGATTTCAAGGCAACAAGACACTGTCAACCTCACCCCTAACAGCCACCTTGACAAGCCTGGATATATAAACAACCTTGGCATCTTCTTCTGGAGTCATTTCAAACATCTTGGGGAGATTGGTGACCTTGAGAATGCAATTTTGAGGTTACTGTTATGCTCGACTTGGGTAGAGGCAGGTGTAGACCTGGTTGGTTCAAAGGTTCTGTCTAGAATGAACATTTGTTGTAGATGGTTCAAGGATTCAGGGGTTCTTCCGATGATAAGACAATTGTTGGTGGTTTCAAGGGTTCTGAGGGAGTGTCCACTCAGAGTAGGATGAGGACTTCAAGGAAGACAAGGGATCTGAGGGATCAAGAGATGATGCAAGGTATGATGCTATTCCAGATAGGTCAAGTGTGAGTTTCATTGTTGGTATCCTAAGGTTTATATAGGGGAAGGAGAATACTAAGCAATAGAATGTGAAGGAATTCCAAAGAATGTTTAGTAATACACAGCAAGTGAGATGAAGGAGGAAATGGTGATGTCAAGCAGGCTGTACAGCAAGACACATGTCCAATAGGAATGCATGGAAGAGTAAGCAACATGACAAGAGGAAAAATGAAGGGGGTGAATCATAACATTACCCCTGGAGTACATTCGAAGCTACAAAGAGAACAATAAAGAAAAGAAATCAGAAGTCATAGTCTGCACCAAGTGAACCGGTGACATTTGCTATTGCAGTGTTATCCCAAACGTCATCTCTGTGATCTTTGTTAGCATAAAAAGTGTCCTTGAAGGAAGGGGATTGGGACCACTAACAAGGCTGGATAAGGGGGCAGTCCAAGTATTGTCTACTACATCTCCAGGTGCAGCAATGGTGACGAGGGGCCAAGGCATTTGCGGAGATCATATGGGGAATGTAGAAATGTGGAGGGGAAATGGGAATAGGGTCGGTAGAGGAAGTACTGGTTGTGGAGGAGGAAATAGTGTTTTGGGGGAAGTGACGACGCCAGGGACACCACGAGGCAACATGTCCTGGTCAGATGATTCAGCAGTGACAACAACAGTAGTCGGGACAATTGGCCATAAAGTGGCCTTCTCATTGGCAGTGAAAGCAACGGTCAGTGGGGTTGGAAGGTGGTCATCATCCTTCGGCCTCTCTCCATGCGGCAAACGAACTAAAGCTAGGTGGCAGTAGTTGTTGAGTAACAGCAATTGCCATTTGTTCAGCTCATTGTTCCATGATAGAAAATTCAGCTGATGATGCAGAGGGTGTGGATGGAACAAGAGAGGGAGGAGGAAGGATGGAGATTGGTGTCCCAGTTCGTTGTTCAGTTTGTGCCTGAACTTCTCCTAATTGGCGATGGTATCGGTCGATTTCAGAGACAGCAAGGGGCATTTGTAGTTGGTGGAGGGTGGAGAGGAGGTTTCCCTCAGTCTGAGTTTGGATCTGTCGAAGGATACCAATACGAGAGGCAATGCTTTTGTTGGACAACGCTAAAGAGAGTAGGTTTGTGAGCTGTTGATTTTGTAGGAAGGCACAATGGAGATTCCATAATGGGGATTCCATATTGAAGTGACTCCTGAAATAGATGGTCATTCGGGGGTTGGCAATCTGCCTGGCCATAAGGACTAGGGCCACAGCAGTAGGGACTTCTTGAGTGCAAAAGGCAGAGAGGGGAAGGTCAACGGATTGAATGGGGTCATCATGTGGCATAGGAGGGATGTTTTCAGTGTTTGAGCCCCAAAACTTGGTACTCCAGGGTTCAAGGGGTGTGGGGGAGGAAGGACTGTTATGATTCACCCCTATTCATTTTTCCTCTTGTCCTCTTGCTTACTTCTTCAGACATTCCTATCAGACATCTTGTCATTCTGATTACCTTCTTATGTATTCCTATCGGACACATGTCTCACTGTATTGCCCACTTGACATCACCATTTCCTCTTTCATCTCACTTGCTGTGTACTACTAATCATTCTCTGGAATTCCTTCACATTCCACTGCTTAGTAATTCCCTTCTCCTTCTCATATACATATAAACCCTATGATACCAATGATGTACTTCATGCTTGACCTACCTGGAATAGCATCATACCTTGCATTGTTCCTTGATCCCTCAGATCCCTTGTCTTCCTTGAAGTCCTCATCCTACTCTGAGTGGATGCTCCCTCAAAACCCTTGAAACCACCAACGATCATCTTATCGTCAGAAGAACCCTTGAACCCTTGAACCGACCAGGTCTACGTTCACCTCTACCCTGTTACGATTTTCCCTTATAACCTATCTTTTCCTTATGTCTATGGACTCATTGTTTCCCCTCATATCTTTGCCCAACATTCATCCTCTTTTCCTTGTTAGTTTTCTGAACTCTTCACCTTTGATTAACACACCGGAATTCTGGTTGAGTCACGCTTGAGTCATCTTTCCTTATTTGGACTATTCCTCCTCGTCATCACTCTTCTTATGTGATGACTCATGTTCCTCTTATTCATCCACACTGCCCACTACTGCGCACCCTGCCTTACGTAGTACGCAGCAACATAGCCTTTACTGTGCACATAGGATAGCGCAGTCCAGTACAATCGTATAAGTAGCTACCAGTCTTCGCCTATATTCCCCAGCTAGTTCTACACAATCCAGTGTTGTTACTTAGCACTTTCACAAGTCCCAAGTGTGCACATTGGGTAGTGAGACTTATCCTCTTTGCTTCACCCACAACAAGTCTTCAAACCACTTCGAGTGTTCGCTGTGCTACGTTCCGACACCCAGTGTTAACAAAAGAACTAGCTCTTCAACCTCATCTCTGTCTCCCGACAGAAAGATATGCCCACCATTTCTGGACAAGGATCTCAACAAGGACGGACCATACGTCCCCCTTCTGATTCATCAGACGACACCCCCACACCGTCCACACTCTTCGCACTTCCAGCACCAATCCCCACCGAGGACTGGAGGATCCAAGAAGCACCACCAATCCCTAGACAACCACCACCCCCACCACCCGAAGAACCCCACTCTGATATTGAAATGTCAGACCAAGGAAGCAAAGACATCGAATTGAAAGCCGGACTCCCAGCAGATTTCTCTGGAGATCTGAAGGATGCTATACGTTGGAAGATGGCCATGACCGCCTACTTCAATATGAACCAAAAGTTCTACAACAAGAATGCCAAGGTCTTAACCGCCCTTGCCAAAATGAGCAAGGGTCAAGGAAGTGCCTTCTCTGAATCCATCTATGTATGTGCAACTCGCCAATAACACTGTAAAGGATCTTACCTTTGCCAAACTCATGGAACTATTCAAGAAGACCTTCTTCCCCTTTGACTATAAGAACCAAGCCAGGGACCAGTTAGACAAGTTAACACAACAAGGGAAGAGTGATACTGGATACACCAACTACATCACTGCCTTCCAGGCCGCGGAGGCCATAGCAGGAATTGATGATGAAATAACCAAGATAAACTACCTTATGAAAAGACTGGACCCGGATATCTCCACAAAGATCCTCTCCATCAACCCTATCCCTGACAAACTCTCAGAATGGCTCAGACTTTCTGGAGTGTTCCATGCTCAGATTGAAGATCTACGAAAGGGACAAAAAGTGGACTTCTAAACCAAAGGAAGACCTGCTAGAGACCCTAATGCTATGGATGTTGACTATTTGCATCAACTTCACCAGACTCTCACCAGTAGAAAAGGCTGAACACATGAAGAACAACAAGTGCTTCAGATGCCACCAGGTAGGATGCCACCCTAGGAACCATACCCGAGACCAACGTCCTGAAGGACAAGGAAAGAGCAACAATTGGGCCCCTCCTTGCCCACAGAGGAACCCCGCTAGGAACGAACAAGTCAGGAAAACTAAGTTCGAAGAATACCAGGACACCCTAAAAGAAAGGGGTGTCACTGAGGAGGAACTTGTATGCACACTCGACATCCTCTACAATATCAACAAGCTGGAAATCATTGCTACAACCCGGGTCAAAGAAGAAGAAATCCCAAAGAAGGATTTTTAGATGGGAGGAAAGGGTCGACGCTCTCCAATCCCAAAGTAATAGCACCAGTGTTCTTGTCTGATCCAAACAGTGAATCTATGTGAATCCCTATTTCACTGTTCGAACAAGAAAATGATCAAATCGTCGACACGTTTGCCCTTGTAGATTGCGGAGCAAGCAGAGACTTCATAGATTGCGATCTAGTGAAGAAGAAAGGATATAAGCAAACCTGATTGGAGAAACCCAAAAAAGCACAAAACATGGATGGATCCCCAAACTCTGAAGGAATCATTCGTCACAAAGTGACCCTTACCATTTGGATTGGAGAAGTAAACGAGAAGAGAGATTTCCTCATCATCAATTGTGGAAAAGAAAACCTGATCCTTGGAATAACATGGCTCTGAGAAACCAATCCGACAATAAATTGGACCACAAGAGAAGTCACTCTTCCAGATAAACCAAAGACCCCATGACATGATTCCCCAAAGGCAATATGTCAAAGATATCTCATCCGATATCTGGAACTGGACCCAGATGAAAAGTTAGCTAAGTTGTGGAGAAAAAGGATCGACAAAAGGATAGAAACCCTTGTCAGGAAAACTCTCACCACCAAACTTGTGGCTCAAGAGAAACGCAAAGAAGAAACACTCCCACCAGAATACAAAGACTTCGCCAATGTCTTTGCCAAATGAGAAGGAGATGAGTTACCACCTTCTCGACCATTCAACCATGGAGTGGACCTCGACACAACCTTCATACCCAAGGTAGCCAAGGTATATCCTTTAAATCCTAAGGAGAAAGAAGCTTGCAAAGATTTCATCAATGAACATCTGAAATCTGGGAAAATAGTTCCATCAAAATCCCCACAAGCATCCCCTTTCTTCTTCACACCAAAGAAGGATGGATCAGTATGCCCCTGTCAAGACTACCGATACCTTAACTCCCACACCATCAAAAATGCCTACCCACTTCCACTCATCTCTGACCTTATTGACCAACTCAAAGGATCATCCATTTTCACCAAAATGGATATCCTATGGGGATATAACAACGTCCTCATCAAACCACAAGATAGATGGAAAGCCGCGTTCATAACACCTATAGGACTCTTTGAGCCAACCATAATGTTCTTCGGCATGTGTAACTCCCCAGCAACATTCCAAGTGTTGATGAATCACACCTTTGCGGATCTCCTAGCCGAAGGATGGCTCATCATCTCTATGGATGACATCCTCATCCATTCCAACAATCCAATAATACACCAGGAGCAAACTCGCTGAGTCCTACAAAGGCTCAGAGAATACAAACTGTCCCTGAAACTGAAAAAATGCTTCTTCAACAAGGAGGAAGTGGAATACCTTGGAATGATCATCAGAGCAGACCGGATCCAGATGGATCCAGTAAAACTAAAGGCCATCAATGAATGGCAACCCCCAAAGTCAGTCAAAGCAGTCCAATTGTTCATTGGATTCTGCAACTTCTATTGGAAGTTTATCTCCAATTTCTCCACTAAGGCAAAACCCCTACATGACCTAACCAGGAAAGGAGCGAAGTGGGAATGGACCAAGGAGTGTGATGAAGCCTTCTCTGCCATCAAATGAACCTTTACCCAGAAACCTGTCCTCCAAATGCCCAACATCACAAGACCCTTCACTGTTATGACGGATGCCTCCTTAACAGCAATCGGAGCTGTCCTCATGCAAAACGATAGCAACGGAGATCTCCACCCTTGTGCCTACCTCTCCAAAACCCTTTCACTGGCAGAACGAAACTACGACATCTATGATCGCGAGCTCCTGGAAGTCATTTGTGTCCTAGAAGAATGGAAACACTACTTACAGGGGACTGGACTCCCAGTAACAATCATTACCGACCACAAAAACCTAGCATATTTCAAGGAACCACAAAAACTCTCCAGGAGACAAGCACATTGGATGCTATTCCTCCAAGACTTCAATCTTCACTTTTCCCCCATACCTGGTACATAAATGGGACCCACAGACGCCTTATCCCGTCGAGATACCATGGATACCTCCCTAGATAATCAGGAGGTTACCCTTTTACCGGAAGACATCTTCATCCACGCTCTTGACCTCGCCTTAATCGAGAAAATTACGGAATCCACCTCATCAGACCCCTTGGTTGTCACTGCCCTCAAAGCACTCAATGAGGGTACTCCTTTCATCACCAAATCCCAACCTCAGGATTGGGATTACACCAATGGCATGCTCCACTACAAACACCGTCTTTATATCCTAGAACCAGCACGCCAGGGGCTTGTCCGCCTCACCCACGAAAGCGACCATGATGGACATAGTGGAATATTCCATACTACCAACCTGATGCAACGTGATTATTGGTGGCCTGGCATGACCACCTTCATCTGTAAATTCGTCCAAGAATGCGTGGTCTGCCAAGCCAATAAAGTAAACACTCATCCTACCACACCAGCGTTAACTCCCCTCCCTTCTACCTGTACTTGCCCCTTTCAACAGATATCAGTTGACCTCATCACTGACTCCCTCCTTCCCTCACCTTTGACTCTATCATGGTCATGGTCAACCATGGGCTTACTAAGGGGGTAATCCTCATCCCTTGTCACAAAACCATTGATGCTGCAGGAGTCGCCCAACTATTCTTCGCAAATGTGTTCCAACACTATGGACTTCATGACTATTGCATCTCTGACAGAGGTCCCCAATTTACTTCCACCTTTGTATGAGAACTCGCCAGGCTCCTAAAATACGATCTAAAACTCTCATCCGCATATCACCCTCAAACAGATGGAGAAACCGAATGAGTAAACCAAGAACTTGAAACCTATCTGCGCATATTCTGTGATGGACACCCAGAACAATGGGCAGAACTACTTCCCATGGTGGAATTCTCCCACAACTCTGCTATCCACTCTGTTGGAGTTTACAAATGTCGGTCATTACCATAGCTTACATAATCACCCTCATTATTTTCCCTTTTCATATTCTGTTCGTTCCTCAGTTGACATCCGTTGTGTCACTGAGGTGAGACATTATTTCATATATTTGTTAGACAATAACTCACTACTATGTAGACTTATATCCATCTACAAGTTATGAGCCCTGCGCCCTAACTTAACTCACATGGAATAAACTACAACTTGCATACAAATGTGATATGTCGAAAGTTGGAGACCAAGTACTTGAGGTCCCGAAGCTGGATGCTTCAGGGAAAGACTGGCCAGTATGGAAACGGCGGCTCGAAGTATCTTTCACAGCACGAGGCCTCATAGGCTATTTGTATGGCACAAAAATGATGCCTGTTCACCCCTCTGTGGGGCAGTCAATTGCCTGGGTACCTCAGACACCTGCGGAAATACAAACCGTAAAAGAGTACGAGGCAGCATACCCCAAATGGATCAAAGAAGATGTCATCATACAGCAACAGATTGCTGTCACCATTCCCAATTCTCTTTTCATCAACCTCATGGCGAAAACAAATGCACATGAATACTACGAGACCCTTTGCGACAAATTTGAAAACTGGTCACTAGCCATTGGGGTGGAAAAGTGACGTCAGCTAGCCAAACTAAAGTTAAAAGAAGGTGGTGATGCATGCACTCACTTCGAGAAAATAGAAATTCTCCGAGAAGAGCTCGCATCCGTTGGACATCCCATCTCCGACATGGACCTCTTCAACACCATCTTTATGTCACTCCCTCGTTCTTACAACCCCATCCTCACCACAATCTCATTGAATATGCGCTGGCAGAACTGCCAAATCTCTAGCATGGAGCTTATGGCTATGGCCACCAACACCTATGACCAATTTGTCACACAAGGTAGCATCTGACCTAAGACAGAGAAGGACAATGCAGCATTCAATGCCAACTCCAAAAGAGGAAAAGGACGTACAAAGAAATTTGATGGCAACTGCAACAACTGTGGTTGGCATGGGCATATGAATCGCGACTGTTGGGAAGAAGGCGGTGGAAAGCATGGTCAGGCTCCAAGAGGGTGGAAACCACGGGGAAAGAAACAAACGAACAAAAAGGCATCTGGATCTGGATCGAGAAGTGCAAATACTGTGACAAACAAAGACGAACCTGATGGAGTATGGTTGGTTGAAAGTTCTGCCGATAATGACTCAAATAATGATTCGAGTGCCATTACCACCATCCTATTTGCCATCCTTGCTCACCCTGATCCACTTTCCACAACCACCGAGTTATACGACAGTGGCGCATCACAACACCTCTCTCCATATAGAGAACATTTTGTCAACTTCACCCCAATCACGCCCAAGCCAATCACCGCTGCAGACAAGCGGACCTTTAACACAACAGGTCGTGGAGACCTATACATCAAGTTACCCAATGGAAAGACTAAGGCGCACATCCTGTTAAAGAATGTGTTATATGCTTCATCAATGGGCGTCACACTCGTCTCGATCAGCAAACTCACCACAGCTGGTTATGCTGCACTTTTCCGCGACTCTGTATGCTGAATCTTCAACCCACAGAAATGGCTGATTGGTGAAATCACTGTCAGTAATGGGTTATACCGTGTTAGGCACACCACAAAACCACCATTTGCTGGAAGCGCAAGCTCTCCAGACATACTCAGCATGGAGGAGCTGCATATCCGTTTATCGCATGTTGCACCTAGCATGATCCGCGAGATGTTAGCAAAAGGAATGGTCGAAGGAGTCAAGCTAGACCCTATGCATACAACAATGGGTCAATGCGAGTCATGCGAGCATGGAAAGCAATCCACGCACCTATTGAAAACACCCGTGAACCCGAACAACGTGACAAATTCACTGATGAGGTATATACAGATGTCTGGGGCCCATCAGATGTCCAAACCCCTGGACACAAAAGGTTCTATGTGTCGTTTACCGATGACCACACATGTTACACCCATATCCACCTCCTCACTGCAAAATCCGACATGCTCGATGCCTACAAGTCATATTCAGCATGGGCAAAGACTCAACATGGTGTTACCATCAAGCGACTGTGCTCAGATCACGGCGGTGAGTACTTGAGCAATGAATTTAGCCACTACCTTAAATCTGAAGGCACAGAGCGAAAACTCACCACACACGACACTCCACAACACAATGGAGTAGCTGAGCAGCTCAACCACACACTCGTCGAATGGGTGCGAACAGTCTTGCATGCGAGTGGACTATCAAAGCACCTATGGGGCGAAGCATTAATGCATGTGACTTGGGTAAAGAACTGCACTGCATTGCACATACTCGGCAACCAAACACCATATGAACTGTTGACAGGCAAGAAGCCCATGTTATTGCAATTACCAATCTGGGGTGCACATGTATGGGTCCACGATGACTCCGGATCCAAGCTGGATGCCAGAGCATGAGAGGGTCGCTGGATCGTGTTTGATGCCAATAGTCAAGCACACCACATTTACAATGAATGACGACATACCGTTGCAATTGAACGCAATGTCTTGTTTGACAGGCACATCGATATGGACTCCAGGCCAGATACAGTAGGTTGCAGATCGAGGGGGAGCAGAGAGAAAAGACTGAAAACAACAATCAGCGCCCATCCAGCAAAACTCACACTGATGACTCACCTGCGCCACCACCTAATCAGCCCGAAAACGACCCAAACAAGTCTAGAAACTCAGCAGCACCTCCCATTCAACCACACCATTCAGAACGACTAAGGAAGAACTCATTGTACATCCAAATGCTGCAGAGCGGCTTAGGAACACATGACAGTTGTGAAGGTGGCACTACACTCCCACACAATGTTTTGGGAGCCGACTTTGAGAGCCGACGTGAAACCAATGCAGACAGTGCGGACCTGGCAGGGGAATTTGATGAATGGGAAGAAGAAGAGATGACTTACGCCATGTATACTGGAGCTAGTGCGGCTGAGGCACTTGAGCCACGCACAATCGATGAGGCTCGGAAACAGCTGGATTGGCCACACTGGGATAAGGCAATCAAAGCTGAGCTAACCAGCCTCAACAACACACATACCTGGGATATCGTACCAAGACTGCCAAAGGGGACGAACATCGTCAATAGCAAATGGGTATTCTGCATAAAGAAGAACGCGGCAGGCAAGATTGACAAGTACAAAGCCAGGCTCGTTGCCCACGGTTTCACTAAGTACAAGGGGTTGATTACTACGAAACATACGCCCCAGTCACTCATCTTTCATCCCTCCAACTAATCCTCGCCATCGCAGCCCATTACAACTGGGATGTTGACGTATTTGACTTCCACTCTGCTTTTCTAAATGGAAAGCTCAACGACAATGAAATTATCTACATGGAATTACCCCCAGGCTTCAACAAAGGCAGAAAGGACCTCGTAGCCCACTTATGCATTGCTCTTTATGGATCCAAACAAGGCGCGTTGAAATGGTACCAGTGACTATGCAAAGAACTTGCCAAACTTGGCCTAAACCGCACTGAAGCGGATTGGGGAGTGTTTGTGGCAAAAATTGGTGTCAATCTACTCATTCTCGCATCTTACGTCGACGATTGTATAGTCACAGGGTCGTCGAAGGAGCTTATTAAAGCATTCAAGAATGAAATTGGGTCACGCTTCAAGATCTCAGATCTTGGACCCATCAGCTTGCTCCTCGGCATGAAAGTAACATATGATCATGATGCACACACCATCTTCATCTCCCAACAGCCATACATTGATGCAATCATCACCAAGTACAATTTTGCCAACCAGAAACTGCTCTCCATCCCCATGGATCCCAATATACAACTCTCACAGTCCCAATGCCCTAAATCAGCCACCAAAATGGCGACCATGCATCAAGTGCCTTATCAGGCAGCGCTCGGTTCACTCATGTACCTCACAGTGGGTACACGACTGGACATCTCATTTGTCATATCAACTCTTGCCCAATTCATGGAAAATCCAGGATTACCTCATTGGGAAACACTCAAGCGCATCTACTGGTACTTGATTGGTACAAGGAGTTGGTCATTAACCTACAGGACACAGATTAATGGCCTTGTGGGCTATGCTGACACGGATGGTGCATCCCAGGAACACCGACATGCCATATCAGGACATGCGTTTATCATTGATGGAGGGGCAATTTCGTGGAGCTCGCGCAAACAAGAATTCATCATGTTTTCCACAATGGAGGCCGAATATGTTGCATCCACACATGCCACTTGTTGTCGGCCCTAATCCAATACTGGACACAGGTGCACACAGTTGATACTGACTAAGAGACAAGAGGGATTGAGGGGAAAGCTCAACGAGAATTTGACTGGAGTTCTCCATTGAGAATGCATTGTTTATATACTAAAATACATGCTGTGCTATGGTCCGTGTGCGTGTGGCTATGTGTGTTTGCCCTAAGGTATGACGTCATGGAATGTTCTGGAATGATTACCTAAGAATGTCACATGACCGTGGGAACCAAAGTGGTCCGTGACTTGAAAGATGCTAAGTCCGAGAGATGAAAGATTAAAGCTGATCTGATCTGATAAGATAAGATAAGATCGAAAGAGATTAGATAAGCGTAAAATCGACAACACCACTAAGGAAGCACTTTGGCTTCATCGAATCATTGGGGAAGCGTTTGGCTCACTCCGCAACCCAACAATTTTCTAAAATGACAACCAATCTGCTATTGTGCTTACTAAGGATGGCAATTACCATGTGTGCACAAAACATATTGACATATGATACCATTTCATTTGTTTCTCAATTGACAAAGGTTCCATTCATTTACTTTATTGCCCTACTAATAACATGATTGCCGATACTCTTACTAAAGCTCTCTCCTCATCTAAAGCTAAACATTTCACTACTGAACTCGGACTTCGTGCTGTTTGAGGGGGAGTGTTGGAGTTTACAAATGTTGGTCATTATCATAGCTTACATAATCATCCTTGTTATTTTCCCTTTTCATATTCCGTTCATTCCTCAGTTGACATCCATCATGTCACTGAGGTGAGACATTATTTCATATGTTTGTTAGACAGTAACTCACTACTATGTAGACTTATATCCATCTACAGGTAATATAGTTGACATCTGTTGTTACGATTTGAATCGGCACCCGGACAATTCATTTTTCCTTCCTCCTCACACGATCCTTTACCTTTCATTCAGAGGAGGAATGTAGAAGCTTTCACCTTTCATTCGGAGGAGGAATGTTAACACCTTCCCATCCGGAGGAAGACTCTCCCTCACGAACATCCTGACAAACACCTGACGCACCGGTCAACCCACATCCTGACAAACACCTGACAAACACTTGTTGAGTCACGCTACAACTCACTTGTTGAGTCACGCTCACTTGTTGAGTCACGCTACCCCTGTTGAGTCACACTCAACCCTTTCCTTACTTTACGGACCTTTCCCCTCGTCATCACATCTCCCGATTGATGACTCGTATCTCCCAATCCCATCTAGATTATCCTGCATTGCCATACGCAGCACGCGCAGTCCCCACTGCCCCACGCAGCCCGGGAAGCACGCATCACCGCGCTCACATACTGCGGCTACTGCCTTACGCAGCATCCCAGCCTAGTATAAGTAGTCTACCCTCTTCACTGGCATTTCCCCAGCCAGTTCTACGCC
>JBBPLF010000938.1:0-13586 GCA_038089615.1 Aureoboletus auriporus
GGCATTTCCCCAGCCAGTTCTACGCACTTGGATGTACTTCTCTCCTCTAGTACTATCCTATGCAATCTCTGGTCTCCCGAAGTACTTGTGTGTGACAATGCTTTGAGGTTCCTCGTCACACCCACGTTTGGAGCCACGTATCAAGTGCTCTCAGTTCATACGAAAGCGCTAGAGAGAGTGGTTATATCCTCAGCGTTATTTGTTCCTATGATTCGTTTGCACGATCTCACGACGGCAAATCAACGAATCTAACATCACCATTCTCCTTATATGGTGACTCGTGTTCCCTTACCCATTGATACATAGCCCTTACTGCGCACATCGCCCTACGCAGTGCGCAGTTACACAGACCTTACTGTGCACACTGGATTGCGCAGTATCATAACTTAGTATAAGTAACTACCAGGCTCTGCTCCTGTTCCCCAGCTAGTTCTACACAATTCAGCGTTGTTACTTAGCACATCCATGAGCCCCAAGAGTGCGCATTGGGTAGTGAGACATCTTTCTTCTTTGCTTCGCCCACAACAAGTCTTCGAACTACTTCGAGTGTTCGCTGTGCTACATTCCGACGCCCAGCGTTAACAGATCTTGAAGAGGATTGATCACCCTCGCCCCTTGATAGTTACAGGACTCGGAATCCTATCCCTCCTAGAGAGGAACCCACTTGGTGTTGGGCCAGTACACCACCCTATCGCCCCTCAACACCCATCACCCCACCACAGCTTCTAGACAAACCAGTTGATTAGGATATAGTTAGGAGAAATCTTTCTCCTCTGCCACCTGATCACAATCCAAATGGATCCCCCTCAGTCAACAGCCTTATTGGTGAGGTTATAAGCAGAGTACCTCTACCATCGGAGATCAACACCCTTATTAGAGAAGGAGTTCTCTTGGGCATACAACAGAAGATCAAGAGATGACACTGGGAGATTATTCTCCAGAGGGTTTTGGTTGCCTGTGAACAAGTTGAGGCACATTTATGAATCAGAGAATGCACTCCCACTCCCTATCCTCATATTAATCTTACTCCAAAGTGTTGGTTTAGTGGTCCCCTCCTCCTTTGTATCTTCGTCATCACATCTCTACTTTACAACCTGAGAACACTCTTAGGATCCTTTTGTGTTACTGTTACGATTATATCAGACACTAGGCAGCTAGAAGATAAACTCCCTAGACCTAGTAACCCCCAGCTACATAAAAGAGCTAGAATTGTGATACCATGCAATTCTTCCCCACCCCCATCTCCATATCCTTATCAGGAATTGCCAAGCAAATCTGAGTCCGATCTCTGAATCTGGATACCATAAACAGACATAAGTGGTTAGACTCCGATCAAAAGAAGCGATTCCAAATACACATGTCTACCATTGCTAGACGTAAAGCCGGCAAACCTTATCGTCCTAAGTCCATGTATAGCAAGATCTTGAGGAGGTGTTGTCATCTGCAATGACATAACAAATCCATCCACAGAAAAGCTTGAGTGATAATGGAGATCCTTATATCTCTCCTTTATCTATATTCTGTTACTATCGTATTTCTTGTCTTCCTTGTTATCTGGGCCATACCACAAGGCCGCCCTATTGCTATTGTCATCTGCCAAGACAAGACCTTCCAGATCATCCTTGCTGATCCAGTTGAAGCATCCAAAGAGCTAGATCAGATTGAAGAAGCCACAGAAGGAGCAGAGACAGATCCTTGGGCTGAATACAGAGATGAGATATCTTGAGAACCACAGACAACAGGTTGGAATGATCCACCTATCAATACCTGACTGGATTAAGTGGGTGTTTGATCATATTCATTTCCACAATCTCCAAACTCTTGTAAGGAGATATTACCAAGAGGTTCATATTCCCCAAGCCAATTCACCCAAGACAATCGCTGCCATCCCTACAGTTGGTAGACTAGATCCTGACACTGCTAATACTTGGGAACTAGGCCCTGACTTCGAAGTTCCAGGTCTTGATAATATTGATAACTAGTTACAAGATCAGATCTGTAACTTAATCTAACTTCCCCTTTTTCCTGATATGGCTTTTAACCCTGCAAACTTTGATGCCGATCAATGGCTCCATGACTTGATAAACACATCATCCTGTGATGCACAATTCAGTGCCATTGCACATCAGCTGGGCCTGATGACGCAACATGCAACCAGTATGCAGAATACAACAAGACAAACTCAGACAGCACTTGACCAAGCAACAACTGAGCTTGCAGCAACTAAGGCAAATGCTCAAGCAGCAGATAAGCACACTAAGGAACTCTTAGGGCTGTGTGAATGGGCTGGTACATCCTCAGAAGTTCTTGGAGGATCTTTTAAAGTGGAAATCTTTGCCAGTCCAGGTTCTCATGATGGCAACCCAGCTAAGTTCGAAGAATGGTGGATCAAGATGCAATCCTGGTTAGATTGCAATCCTAAGTTCTTCATGAAGAAGAATGACGCTGGCAATCTTGAAACACATGGAAAGAACTATGCCTATGCAGTTCTATCTAGATTGAAAGGCTTGAAAGGCAGTTACTTCGCCGAAGCAGAACTTGAGAGTCTTGCTAGAGATGAGTCTATGTTGGATGACTGGAACTCCCTTGTGCTTGAAATTGAAGGGCTGTTCTGTCCCCAACTCCAGCAAGACAAAGCCAAGAAGATTATTGGTTCCTTCAAGCAGAACAAGATGAACATTGACACTTATATTGCCAAGTGGAGATCCCTACACTGGACCATTCATTTTCTTCCATCTTTTTTTGGCACAAATAAGACAGGAGAGGTCTGTGGTGATTTGGAGGGATGAATGTATCCCTTATTTAACTGATCATCAATGAAATCGGAGACTTCCTTTTGTTCATCTGGAGAAAGGGGAATCAAGCGTCCTTTCTTTGGAACAAATGTTTCCTTTAAGTCTATAGCATGGTCCCAAGCTTTGCAGGTAGGCATCCTCTCAGACTCTTTCTTTGAGAATGTACACAAATACTTATGATACTGTTTGGGGACTAGCTGTTCAGGGGTTGGTTCAGACTTAGCAGGGGTGGTGTCTGGTTTCATAGCATAAATATGTGCTAGAGAATCCTGCTCTTTGGATTCAATCTGTCTAGAAAAAGGGGAATGTCCTTTCAGAGTTGAACATGTCCAAGGGCAGCAGGTCATTGTGACTTTCCCAGTAGTCCAATCGATTTCAGGATTATGGAGTTTCAGCCAGGTGTAACCTAGGATCATCTGATTCTTTCCTAGATCAGTCATTTCTGCTGTAACTTTCTCTCTATGTCCTTGGTATTCTATTATGACCTCTGCACAGTGTGTGATGTCACCAGCAGAGTTACGAGTTCCATCAACATTATAAACTGGAATAGGCATGGGTAATGACGTCAGGGGAAGTTTGATCCATTGTGCATAAGCACAATCAATATAGATAGAGTTAGTGCCACTATCCAATAGTGCGTGGAGTTTAGATAGTTGATCTCGATGACATAGCGGGGCAATAGATACTTGCAACATAATGTCTCTGACATGAGTAGATCAAATATGTGTGTTTTCTGGGGTTGATACAATAGAGTTAACACGATCAATAGATAGGTTATTAGCAACTTGGGCATCCAGACCATTCAAGTCGCTTGGACTTTTTCCTTAGAATCATTAGTAGAGTTCATAGCATGTACCTTCATCTTTCGGGAGCAAGAATCTTTGTGATCTCCTCGAGATCATCTACATTCAGTACACTTAGTGGTAAGCCTCGGACAGTCTCTTGCAATATGTCCTTCCTTTCCACAATTAAAGCAACCAGAGGGTCACTTCTTCTTAGGTCTAGATCCCATAGCATTTATGTCATCATGCTCTTCATGGATCACATCTATGTCCATAGCATTAGGATCTTTCCGTTGAGAGGGTCCTGATGAGTAGGGTCAATAAGAACCTCAATCAGGGGAAGCAAAGAGTCTAGCTGCTTCAGAAACTTTAGCAATTTCTCAGATATTCATCAAAGTTGCTGCCATAGTTGAAGATCTCTTCTTCTGGTGGAATAACTCATCTTTGATCGAACTGTCTACACTGCTCTCAAGGTTGTAGATGGCCCAATCTTCACTAAGATTAGCCTGGCAGGACTATCGCTATTTAAATGAGCATACAGTCAAGAATAACTATCCGCTCCCCTTGATATCACAGCTTGTTGACAAGCTTAATGGAGCAAAGTGGTTTACAAAGATAAATCTTCGATGGGGATACAACAATGTCTGCATCAAAGAAGGTGATGAATGGAAAGCTGCCTTTGTTTGCCATTGAGGCTCTTTTGAACCCACAGTAATGTATTTTGGACTTTGCAATTCCCCTGCTATGTTTCAAACCATGATGAATGAGATATTTGCTGATATGGATGACATCATTGTTATCTATATTGATGACCTCATGATCTATACAAAATCTAACAACCTAGAAGAGCATGACAAGATCATCAAGAAAGTGCTTGCCCGTTTTGCTGAGAATGACTTGTTTGCCAAACCAGAAAAATGCACCTTTCATGTTCAAGAAGTGGAATTCCTTGGCATGATTATATCGATAGAAGGGATTAAAATGGATGTAAAGTCCAGGCTGTTAAGGAATGGCCAATCCCAAAGACTGTTAGAGGTGTACAAAGTTTTCTTGGTCTAGCTAACTTCTATTGGAGGTTTATCAAGGACTATGTGCAGATCGCCCGTCCTTTGAATGACCTAACCAAGAAGGAAAACCCTTTTAAATGGCAAGAAGCACAGCAGAAAGCTTTTAATGATCTTAAGAATAGATTTACAACCACCCCTATCCTTGCCTATCCTGATATTGATAAACAATTTTGACTAGAAACAGATGCATCTGACTATGCTACTGGAGCAGTATTATCTATTGAACAAGATGGAAAATGGCATCCTGTTGCCTATTCTTCCCATTCCATGACCCCTGAAGAATGCAATTATCCTGTTGCTGACAAGGAAATGCTTAGCGTCATCTGCAGTCTAGAACAATGGCGCCATTACCTTGAAGGCACACAGCATGAGTTTGAAATCTGGAATGATCATGCTAATTTCCAATGGTTCATGAAACAGCAAGATCTAAATTGTCGCCAAGCCCAATGGGCACAGTACCTGACCCGCTTTAACTACAAATGGCTACATAAAGCTGGTGTAACAATGGGTAAAGCTGATGCTTTATTTAGACAAGAGGATCATGTTGTAGGAATAGAAGAGGACAATAAAGGAGTACTGGTTATTCCCCCAAACCAAATTGCATCCACCACCATCCACATTGCCACTGATTCTGACATTATCCATGATAAGATCAGAAGAGCCACATGGATGATTAAAGAATCCGAAGTTTCTAAGTTACATGATGATCACGGCATCTTTACTGCCGATAATGAGCTTCTTCATGATAAAAATGGAAAGATCTATGTACCCAATGATCAAGATCTACATATGGAAATTATGTGTCAACATTATGACACACCAGTTGTTGTTATGGTTTTCCCCTATGACCTGTCTTTTCCTTACATCTATGGACTCATTGTCTCTCCTCATGTCTTTGCCAGACATGAGGAGAGACAATGAGTCCATAGATGTAAGGAAAAGACAGGTCACAGGGGAAAACTGTAACATTACCCCCTTCATAATGCTGAAGCACCTGCTCAGTGATCTGGTCCATTGATATCTCCCTCATTGACCTCGTAATTGGTGAAATCAATGTCCTCATCGAGAAAGCTGTTATCACAGCTGAGCCCATTGTAAACTGGGCAATGGGCACGAATGTGGCCATACTCATTGCATTCTCCACAGTGTCATTGATGGCATCTGGCCTGGACATGTCCTGGAGCATGTTTGTGACACCAAGGACAGATGTATTTCCCACAGAAGATCTGGACATGATCTGCTTTTCTGCATTGATGACAGTGGAGGCATTTCTTTGGGGGGCATGCTGGGATGTTAAAGGTGTCAACATTGATGGGGTCTCAGGAGGTGCCTGCTCCATCCAGGGATACAGATCTGGTTCCTCGAAAGGAATGGAATATGAGGTGGAGGGTGTTTCCAAGGGTGTTTAAAGTTGCTTGGGGGGGTCTTGTAGGTAGCACGCTCTCATGGCGAGTAAGAGCTCCTTGTTGCATGTCCTCAGGGGCAGGAGTAGGGGAACGGGTTGCGACAAAAGAGTCTTCCGAAATGAAGGGGGAAGTGGAGGCATGGATGTCAATCTTTGAGGACTCAGGAATGGAGAGTGGAGTGGGAAAGTATGTTTGTTCTGGAGAGCATGGGGGTGGAACTTGGAGGACAGGGGAAGGGGTCCTTTCCACTGACATAGAGGTGTCGAGGTGGGGGTCGAATGGTACGGTGCATGGGGGATCCCCTACATAAGTCCTGTATTCATGAATGCTCATGATATCAAAGAAAGGCTCCACAATGGGTCAGAGTAGGTTTTTGCCAATGCAGTCTATAAGGTGTCCAAATCCTTCCTCATAGAGGAGGTCCAAGATGAGAGAGTGGGCTTCGTCAATACCAGTCTGCATGGTGGACACGAACTGTTCCAGGAAGTCATGGGGAACAAGTTGGTGGGCGGTAAGACAGATGACTTGGTATGTTCGGAAGAGGGTGCACAAATCTTTGGTTTTCTTGTCATAGTTGTAACACAGGTCTAGTTCCATGCACAGAGAAAGAGTGGGGGTGGTCAGGACTGAGGCAAAGAGGATTCTTCGCAGGCATGTTGGGAGGCGGTTGGAATAGACAACATAGGGGTATGGTAGCTGAAGACGATTGTTTTGCGCCATAAGGGACTTGTAAGTTCCTCTGGCCATGATGTAGTTGTGGGGGACGTGTGAAGAGGAGGTTTGTTGGGTCATGCCTAGTAGTGCCAGGAGCAGTTATTGTATTTTCTGTTTCAAAAGTACTGATGTTCAAGGGGGTGAGATGGTGGGAGGTTGTTACGATTTTCCCCTACAACCCCTCTTTTCCTTATGTCTATGGACTCATCGTCTCTCCTCATGTCTTTGCTAGACACCTATCTTCTTCCCCCCATTAGGTTTCTTTCATTCTTCCTGACGAACGCGCCGAGTCACGCCTGATGAACATGTCCTGATGGACATGTAGCATTCATGCCTAACAAACGCCGAGTTACAGTACACTTTCCACTTACAGTACACTTTCCACTTACGGTACACTTTCCAGTTACGGTACATCCCTTTCTTACATAACGGACTAAATCCTCTCCTCATCATCATTCTCCTTATATGATGACTCGTGTTCCTTTACCCATTCTGATACATAGCCCGTACTGTGCACATTGCCTTACGCAGTGCGCAGTCACTTAGTCAATACTGTGCACACTGGATTGCGCAGTATCTCATAACATATAAGTAGCTACCTGACTTCGCCTGTATTTCCCCAGCTAGTTCTACGCAATCCAGTGTTGTTACTTAGCACATCCACGAGTCCCAAGTGTGCGCATTGGGTAGTGAGACACTTCTTCTCTTTGCTTTGCCCACAACAAGTCTCCGAACTACTTCGAGTGTTTGCTGTGCTACATTCCGACGCCCAGCGTTAACAGAGGTCATTAATGAAGAGGAAGAAGAATTTGTAAAAGGGGAGCCTGGTTGGAATAATTCAAAGTTTCTCTTCTGGAGCATTTGCTGGGGGGAAGTCTCTGGATTGAGCAGCTTTATATTTGTTCAGGAGGGTTTGCACATGTTTGAGATTTCCCTCTGGTTCCCAAGTATTCTCTGCTGTGGAGTATCCTTTCGAGGATATGAGGTACTGCCTCCTTTCTTTGATTCCGCGGTGTGAGAGGATGGAGTCTATTTTGTATTCTTCTTCTCCGCCGATCAACTCGGGTGGTGGGTCTGAGAAGTTGGGGCCATGCTCCACAGTTTCTCAATATGGGGATAGGAGGGAGGCATGGAAAACATTGTGTATCTTCCAGGTCGGTGGCAGTTTAAGGCAGTACAATACAGGGGAGATGACCTGTGTGATTTCAAATGGTCCTTCTTGTTTGAGGGATAGTTTCCTTGATAGGTACCACAGTTGAAGGTTCCTTCCTTCCAGCCATACTTTGTCTCTGACTTTCCAGGGGCAAAACTTTGATGAGGTTCATTCCTTCATGATCTGTTGGGTTTTTTCGTGTGCAGCGAGGGCTTCCCATCGGGCTTCCTCTAGCTCAGATAGGTGAGTTTCCAAGGCAGGAAGAAATGTCTTTTTGATAGGAGGATAAGAGCGGGGTTCATATCCTAAAATGAGGCAGAAGGGGGATTTTTCAGTGAAGGAGTGAACAGGGGAATTGTGGGAGAATTCTGCCATAAGGAGGAGTTCTGCCCATCGTTCTGGATGTCCATCACAGAATATGCATAGGTAGGTTTCAAGTTCTTGGTTTACTCATTCAGTTTCTCCATCAGTCTGAGGGTGGTATGTGGATGAGAGTTTCAAATCATATTTCAGGAGTCTGGAAAGTTCTCAGGCAAAAGCAGATGCAAACTGTGGTCCTCTGTCAGAGATGCAGTAGTCATATAGGCCGTAGTGTTGAAATATGTTTGTGAAGAAAAGTTGGGCAACTCCAGCAGCATCAATAGTTTTGTGGCATGGTATGAGAATTACCCCCTTTGTAAGGCCATGGTTGACCATGACCATGATAGAATCATAAGTGCTGGATGGGGGCAGGTCAGTGATGAGGTCGACTGATACCTGCTAGAAGGCAGGAGGACGGAAGAGGTGTCATACACCAACTACATCACTGCCTTCCAGGCTGTAGAGGCCATAGTGGGAATAGACAATGAATTAACCAAGATGAACTACCTCATGAAAGGGCTGGATCCAGATATCTCCACCAAGATTCTATCCATAAATCCACTCCCTGACAAACTTACAGAATGGATCCAACTTTCAGGAGTGTTTCATGCTCAGAACAAGAGGATAGACGACTTACAAAAGGGACGAAAGGTGGATTTTCAGGTCAAAGGAAAACCCCCTAGAGATCCCAACGCCATGGACATTGACACAGTCCACGTCAATTCCACCAGACTCTCACCTGTAGAGAAGGCTGAACACTTAAAGAACAACAAGTGTTTCATATGTCACCAGGTAGGATGCAGCACCAGAAACCACCCCCAAGACAAACGTCTGGAAGGACAAGGAAAGAGCAACAACCAGGTCCCTCCTTGCCCGCAGAGGAATCCTGCCAGAAATGAACATGTCAGGAAGACCAAGTTTGAAGAGTACCAGGACACCCTTAAAGAGAGAGGTGTTACTGAGGAGGAACTCATACGCACACTCAACATCCTCTACAAAATTGACAAACCAGAAACCATTGCCACAACCCAGGTCAAAGAAGAAGAAATCCCAAAGAAGGATTTTTAGACAGGAGGAAAAGGTTGACGCTCTCCCATCCTGAAGTAATAGCACCAGTATTCTTGTCTGATCCAAACAGTGAATCTATGGAATTCCTATCTTGCTGTTTGAACAAGAAAACGACCAAATCATCGACACGTTTGCCCTCATAAATTGCAGAGCAAGCAGAGACTTCATAGATCGTGATCTAGTAAAGAAGAAAGGATACAAACAGATCTGATTGGACAAACCAAAAAAGGCATAGAACGTGGATGGATTCCTGAACACTGGAGGGATAATCCGTCACAAAGTCACCCTTACAATCTGGATTGGAGAAGTAAATGAGGAAAGAGATTTCCTTGGAATAACCTGGCTCTGAGAAACCAACCCCACAATAAACTGGACAATGGAAGAAGTGACCCTCCCTGATAAACCCAGAACCCCATGATACGACTCCCCTAAAGCCGTATGCCAAAGGTATCTCATCCAATACCTAGAACTGGATCCAGACGAGAAAATAGCCAAACTATGGAAAAAGAGAATTGATAAAAGGATAGAAACCCTCCTCAGAAAAACCACACTTGCAACAGAACTCACCATAAAAGAACCTCACGAGGAAGAACCACTCCTCCCTGAATACAAGGACTTCACTGACGTCTTTGCCGAGCAAGAAGGAGATGAACTACCACCCTCTCAACCATTTGACCACAGCATAGACTTTGATGGAACCTTCATGCCCAAGGTAGCTAAGGTATATCCCTTGAATCCTAAGGAAAAGGAAGCTTGTAAGGATTTCATTGATGAACACCTGAAATCTGGGAAAATAGTTCCATCCAAATCCCTACAAGCATCCCCATTCTTCTTCATACCCAAGAAGGATGGATCCATACAACTTTGCCAGGATTATTAATACCTAAACTCCCACACCACCAAAAATGCCTATCCACTACCACTCATCTCAGACCTCATTGACCAGCTCAAGGGATCATCCATCTTTACTAAAATGGATATCCAATGGGGATACAACAATGTCCTCATCAAACCACAAGACAGGTGGAAAGCAGCATTTATAACCCCCATGGGACTTTTTGAACCAACTGTGATGTTCTTCAGCATGTGCAACTCCCCCGCAATGTTTCAAGCCTTGATGAACCACACCTTTGCTGATTGTTAACGCTGGGCGTCGGAAGGTAGCACAGCAAACACTCGAAGTAGTTCGGAGACTTGTTGTGGGCAAAGCAAAGAGAAGAAGTGTCTCACTACCCAATGCGCACACTTGGGACTCGTGGATGTGCTAAGTAACAACACTGGATTGCGTAGAACTAGCTGGGGAAATACAGGCGAAGTCAGGTAGCTACTTATATGTTATGAGATACTGCGCAATCCAGTGTGCACAGTATTGACTAAGTGACTGCGCACTGCATAAGGCAATGTGCGCAGTACGGGCTATGTATCAGAATGGGTAAAGGAACACGAGTCATCATATAAGGAGAATGATGACGAGGAGAGGATTTAGTCCGTTATATAAGAAAGGGATTTACTGTAACTGGAAAGTGTACCGTAACTGGAAAGTGTACCGTAACTGGAAAGTGTACCGTAACTGGAAAGTGTACCGTAACTGGAAAGTGTACCATAACTGGAAAGTGTACCATAACTGGAAAGTATACCGTAACTTGGCGCTTGTTAGGCATGAATGCTACATGTCCGTCAGGACATGTTTGTCAGGTGTGACTCGGCGCGTTCATCAGGAAGAATGAAAGAAACCTAACGGGGGGAAGAAGATAGGTGTCTAGCAAAGACACGAGGGGAGACAATGAGTCCATAGACATAAGGAAAAGAGGGGTTGTAGGGGAAAATCGTAACATTACCCCCTTCGTAACGCTGAAGCACCTGCTCAACGATCTGGTCCCTCGGCATCTCCCTCGTTGACCTTGTAGTTGGTGAAGTCGAGGTCACCATCGAGAAAGCCGTCGTCACGGTCGAGCCCGTTGTAAACTGGGCAATTGGCACGAATATGTCCATACTCATCACACTCTCCACACCGCCTTTGGGGGCATTTGGCCTGAACATGTCCTGGGGCGTTTTTATGGCACCAGGGGCACGCGTACTTTCCACAAAAGACACAGAGATGGTCCGGTTTTCTGCACTGGTGGCAGCGAAGTCGTTTTTTCGGGCGTGTTGGGATGTGGGAGGTGTCAACGTTGATTGGGTCTCGAGAGGTCCCTGCTCCGTCAAGGGAGGCAGATCTGACTCCTCGAAAGGAATTGAGGAGGGGGCGAAGGGTGTTGTCTAGTGTATTCATCGTTACCTGGGTGAGCCTAGGTGGTAACAGGCTCTCATGGCAAGTAAGAGCTCCTTGTTGCATGTTCTCAGGGGCAGGAGTGGGCGAACAGGTTGCGACTGGAGAGTCTTCAGAAACGTCAGAGGGAGTGGGGGCATGGGTGTCGATCTTTGGGGACTCTGGAAATGGGGATCAGAGTGGGAAAGTAGGTCCTTTCAGGGGAGTGAGGAGGTGGGATCTGGAGCACAGGCAAAGGGGTTCTTTCCACAGATACGGGTGTATCCAGGTGAGGATCGAAAGGTACAGCGCAAGGAGCATCCCCTACATAGACCCTATATTCATGGACACTCATGATTTCAAAGAAGGGCTCCACGATGGGTTGGAGCAGGTTCTCATCGATGCGGTCCACTAAATGTCCGAAACCTTCCTCATAGAGGAGGTCGAGGGTGAGGGAGTGTGCCTCATTCACCCCGGTTTGCATGGCGGCTATGAAGTGTTCAGGAGAGTCATGGGGGACGAGTTGTTGGGCAGCGAGGCGGATGATCTGGTACGTTCGGAAAAGAGAACATAAGTCTTTGGTTTTCTTATCATAGTTGTAGCGCAGGTCTAGTTCCATGCGCAAGGTGAGAGCAAGGGTAGTCAAGACAGAGGCGAAGAGAATCCTCCTCAAGCGAGGGGGAAGACGATTGGAGCAGATGTAGTAGGGGTAGGGCAGTTCTAAATGGTTCTTTTCCGCCATAAGGGATTCGTAGGTTCCCCTGGCCATAATGCAGTTGCGATGGGTGTTCGAAGAGGAGGAGTGTTGGGTCATGATTCGTAGTGCCAGGGACAGCCGCTGTATAGTCTATTGCAGAAGTATTGGTGTTCGAGGGGGTGAGATGGAGGGAGGTCGTTGCGATAAAGGAAGAAGAATTTGTAGAAGGGGAGACCTGGTTGGAATTTGAAGTTTCTTTTCCGGAGCATTTACTGGGGGAAGTCTCTAGGTCGAGTGGCTTTATATTCGTTCAGGAGTGTTTGTGCATGTTGGAGGTTTCCCTCTGGTTCCCAAGTGTTTTCTGCTGCGGAGTATCCTTTCCAGGATACTAGGTACTGCCTTCTTCCTCGTGTTCCGCGGTGTGAGAGGATGGAGTCTATTTCATATTCCTCTTCTCCGCCGATCAGTTCAGGCGGTGATTCGGAGAAGTCGGGGCCATGCTCCACAGTCTCCCGATAAGGGGATAGGAGGGAGGCATGGAAGACATCGTGTATTTTCCAGGTGGGCGGTAGTTTGAGGCGGTATGACACAGGGGAGATAACCTGTGTGATTTCAAATGGTCCCTCTCGTTTAGGGGACAGTTTCCTTGATAGGTATTGCAATCTAAGGTTTCTTCCTTCCAACCAGACTTTGTCACCGACTTCCCAGGGGCGGAATCTGGAAGAGGTTCGTTCCTTCATGATCCGTTGGGTCTTCTCGTGTGCAGCAAAGGCTTCCTGTCGGGCTTCCTCTAGTTCCAATAGGCATGTTTCCAAGGCAGGGAGGAATGTCTTTCTGATTGGAGGATAGGAGCGGGGTTCATATCCCAGGATGAGGGAGAAAGGGGATTTCAGGGTGGAGGAGTGAACAGCGGAATTGTGGGAGAATTCTGCCATGATGAGTAGTTCCGCCCATTGTTCTGGATGTCCTTCACAGAATATGCACAAATAGGTCTCAAGTTCTTGGTTTACTCGTTTGGTTTCACCATCGGTTTGGGGGTGATATGCTGAGGAGAGTTTTAGGTCGTATTTTAGGAGTCTGGCCAATTCTTGTGCAAATGCAGATGCAAATTGAGGTCCTCTGTCGGAGATGCAGTGATTATGAAGTCCGTAGTGTCGGAATACATTTGTGAAAAATAGTTGGGCAACTCTGGCGGCATCAATGTTTTTATTGCAAGGGATGAGGATTACCCCCTTAGTAAGCCCATGGTCGACCACGACCATGATAGAATCGAAAGTGAGAGAGGGTGGAAGATCA
>JBBPLF010000939.1:0-13578 GCA_038089615.1 Aureoboletus auriporus
TCAAACGCTGTGTCCCATCCCCTCCTCTATCCTCCCCCATTCATTGACCCATCTGCCTTCTCAGATGCTAGCTCTTCCATCGGTATTGGCATCTCCATTGGCCCCCTCTGGCGCGCCTGGAGGCTCATCCCAGGATGGCAAACGAGACATGGCAAGCGCGACATCGCCTGGGCTGAAGCAATCGGATTTGAATTCCTCATTTACGCAATTGCTCGTACCCTCCCTAACCATCAATACATTACAGTGTATGGAGATAACACGAGCGTCATCGAAAGCTGGCGAGTTGGACGCCACAGGAACACTGAAATCAACAACATCTTCAAACGAATACACTGCACAATCGCAGACCCTTGCAGCCCCATCGATGGCATCATGGCAAAGTTCGTTCCTAGCGAGCACAACCCAGCCGACCTGCTCTCACGAGGAACCTACAAATCCCCACACCACGTCCTACCTCCTATCCCCATCCCTGAGCACCTTCAAAACCTCATTATCGACTACAACGCCCCCCTTTCACCCATCGAAATCCACGCCATCCAACATGGTCTTTACTCTCGACCTGCCGCATCCATCGTCAACCACATGCTTCGGGACCAACAAATTGAAGAACGTATCGCAGCACTCAACCACCAACAAGACCAACTCATCACTTGCTCCCTCCTCAAATAGCACACTCCCCATTCGCTTCAATGGACCGCTAGCCGATACCCATTCCCTCCCCCCCCAAAATGTACAAAAACCACGTCCATACAAAGCAGACCTCACCCCTCGTACATCCCCCCTCCGCCCTCACTGTCTCGCCCGCCAATGACTTCTCCTCTGGCTCCCCAGCCACAACCCCCCTCGACGCACCAACCTTTCCGTCGACACTCCCCCACTAAACGATCTGGACCTCGACCGCATCCTCAAAGTCATCGGAGCATCATGGGCGGACTCCACCAAGGAACTATATGGCACAGGCCTCCTTGTATTCCATGTATACTGCGACGTACATAACATACCCGACTCCCAAAGGGCACCAACTTCCCCCACCCTACTCTCTGCCTTCCTATCCAGCTGTGCCAGCTCAACTTCGGGTTCTACCTGTTGATAAGTAGCAACAACTGTCACGTGGCGCACAGCCACTGTAGGTATATATTACAAACTCAGTAGCTGAGTTTGAAGAACACTCTTGACCAGTAACCACTACGTTCGACGTTAAGTCCCACTTAAGCACTCAGGTATGTTCCTATCCTAGGGTACAACCCTTCCTCCTTTCAACAGGTTATGAGCCCTGGGCTCGTGGCCGAGCGGGCATCCCGCCGCCACAGCCCTAGGTGAACGCCTACACCGTTCCGATGTGGAAATGCTCGAACGTGTGGAACGTCGACCGTCCTCTGGACACTCCCTTGATGTGGACACGCTCAGGGAGCATGGTCAAAACATCCCGATTACAAGGGGAGACTATGTCTCACTAAAATTGTTGGGCTCTGGGTCTTCAGTTGATGCGGTTCACTGCTCACCTTCTTTGTTTTAACATTGATCGTTTCACCATTGAAACTGATACCTATCCCTAGACACCCTCCATTAAAAAATGAATGCTGCCATCACCCTCATCACTCTCCTCACCCTCATCATCATCTGTACCACCCTATACCTCCTGTGACAATCAAGGAACATGGGTGCCCCCCTGGCCTTCTTCTGTCGCGTTGGCCCCATGACAGTCACCTTCGCTGTCATCACCCCCGGGCAACAAGACATACTGGACTTTCAGAGTACAGAGGGTTTGGTGTACTATAGCACTTCTATGAGGGACAACCGGTCAGACAATAATGGCTGGTAGTTTTACATTAGCGCTTAAAGCTTTTAAAAAAATGAACCTGTTTCATATAAATTACTTAGCACCCCTGATAAAGTTTCAAACCAGCGCTCATAGTCCCTTTTTACGAAACATGTTTCACATAAAAAACTGCCTTCCACCCTTCGTCTCCTCTTTCTTCATACATATAAAGAGCTCCTCGCTCACTACATTGGCCCCCATCCTCAGCACAACATGTCTCTCTCCCTCAGCATCATCGGTCTTCACCATCAACAACAACAATCTCTATCCAAGCAACGAGGAAAAAGGACAAATAAGAGCATCAAGCAGTTGATGAGGAAAACATGCCAGGACAGGACAACACAGAAAGATAGCGCTAAGGACAATATCATCACCCTTCCCACCACCTTCTTTAACCCTTCCTGGACTCTTCCCTTCCATCAAACGAAGGATGACACCCTCACTCCTCTATCTCTCTACACCATCTTCTACACGGAAGATGGACTGCCACGCCTCCTTCCTCCTCCTCCTTGTGACAACAACTGCTTCACCTTACGAATGGGATTGCCACCCACTTCAACAAACACTGAAGGCGGCTACTCACCCTCGCTTGCTGAGATTTTCCTCGGGAAGAAAGACAGGTCTGAGATGGCCACTCGCTCCTTTATGGAAGCAGATAAGGATGTCACCTCAAAATGACAAGTCTGCCCAGACACTCGCTCCTCTATGGACGCAGATGAGGATGCCATCCCAAAGAATGGCAAGTCCACTACTGTTCCATCCTACTCAGGTACTGACACATTTATGCCTCAGAGTGCACACCTATATACATCGTGTACCATACCTGTAGTAGATAAATCGGACAATCCTACTACCTTTCCATACTCTATGTGTGACGATTGCGACAAGCACAATGGCAAAGGAAAACAACGAGCAAACCCAAACAAGACACCACCCAATGTGTGGCTACTGGACTCCGGCGCATCATCCCACTTCACACATGATCACACCGATTATGTCGAATATTGTGCATATGACAAGCTGATGCACTCCCAGACCACCAATGGCACTGCCCGCATACTCAGCATTGGTACTGTCATTATCAACTTTAACAGATTATCTGTGTGGTTATCGCTGGTAATTTACATGCTTGATTGCAACATTAAATTGATATCCATGGGTACCCTGCTCAGAGACCCCTGTCTCTCCCTTCAGAACGGGCCCACCCACATCTCCTTTTACGACAAATGTGGGGATCGTACAATCCTTACTTTTCACAGTCACGGCGACACTATGTACTGGATCAAAGCACCTGCCATGCATCCAAATGCACAGCATTCTATGACCGCCTCTTTGGATTATGATCTCATGCATCGCCGGCTTGGCCACCCCTCCAATGAGGTACTGAAGGCTGCCAAGCGCCACTTGAAGGATTTCCCCAACATCACTGTCCTGTCCAAGAAACTCATATGTCCTGGATGTGAGATGGGTAAACAGCCCAATCGACCCTTTCCTCATAGCGAGATGCGGGCCTCCGCTCCCTTTGAGTTGATCCACTCAGACCTTAAATCCTTTGAGATTGAGTTGTATCATAAATATAAGTACGGTGTCGTCTTCTATGATGACTATACATCCATGGGATGGGTGTTGAGAATCTTGGTATTTGTGTTTATATTTCATATTACATAACCAAGATTCTAGGCCTGTCACATGACAAGTCACCTGATTGCATGACACATTTACTTGTGTACATAATCAGAGACTAGACCTGCTGACATATTCGCTTATGTACAGGGTCTAGACCATTTAGTCATCACACGTGACTTTGAGGCCTTTACGCTATTCATTATGGTGTCATATTGTGTTCAGATGACGTCATAGATAAGAGCGATTTATGCCATTGGATGTCTTTATAGACTCCGGATAAGTCTTTTATGCTATTGGTTCTTACTATAGATACCGAAGCATCTTTCACGCTATTGGTTGATATTCTTATATCACATAGCTACTTTTGGGGGTACAGCCACTGCTGTAGACGTATATAAGGACGGCCCTTCTGGCCATCCTTTCCCCTTTTCTATAGAGTCTTATACAGTGCTTTCTCACTGTGAGCCACTACACCTCTGAGCTGTTCCACACTCCACCTGACTACACTACCTTTGACTCTCTAGTCAGAGGCTCTATATTCTCTTGATTACTACCTCAGGATTTCCACCTGAAGTGTGAGTATTCCCACACTTCGTAATCCCTTAACCTGCCATGTTCGGGTTAATTCCCAAAAATGGGTTGTCTGTATTAAGTCCAAGGATCAAACCCTTCAGACTGTAAAACAGTTCCTCGCCTTTATCCGCACTCAATACAATGCCATCGTCAAACACTGGCATTCCGATGCAGGAGGAGAATACACCTCCAAGGCATTCAAAGAATACATGCGTGATAACGGCATCAACATCCAACAATCTGCCCCATATGCTCACCAGCAAAACGGTCGCGCGGAGCGATTTATTCGCACACTGATGGAAAAGGCACAGGCCATGCGCTTACATGCCTGCCTACCATCTTCCTACTGGGAGTTTGCTATCTTACATGCGGCTCATGTGTACAATTGCACCCCCAATGCTCGCCTGAACTGGAAAACCCCCCTGGAACTACTTCAGGGGGAGAAACCTTCCATTTCTCACCTACGTGTCTTTGGCTGCGGTGCCTATGCACACCTTGCCCCTGAAACCCAGGAAGGAAAGCTCCAACCTAGATCCCAACTAATGATCTATTTGGGTGTTGCCGAGGGAAGTACTACCAACTTCCTCTTCATGAAGCCCAACAATGCGCTTCACACCTCCACACACACCATCTTTGATGAGCATCTATTCCCCCACTGTCTTGGCGCAAAACCACATCAGCCTCTCCCTCGGCCTCCTACTAAGCGCCACTCCCATGAGAACACTGATTCCTCATCCTCCTCCTCTGAGGACAGTTGGTCCGACGCGGAACCCGCTCCCAACAGTCCCCTTCGTCCTCCTGCACCTCGCCCAGCCAGTCTTGTGGCTCCGCCTCCTCAAACCCTGCCTAGACGACATCGGGCCCCTCCCTCGGGTCCCCCTGCACTCCCATGTCGATCCAAACACATCAGGCAGCCCCCTCTTCGCCCCGGCAATATCTATGGTGAACGGCACAATCCCCTCGATCAGCTCCAGGATGCCGAACATGGCTCCACTTGGCATCGACCCGACTCTGGCTCCGGTGCCCCTGGCCCCAATTCCAAGACAGCACCCCCCATTGTCTCTGACTCCAGTGCAAACTCACCAATGGTCCCTGGACACCTCCCTCCCTCTCCAACTCCATCAGAATCCGATGTTGAGAGGTTGACCACGGAAGGGGGAGATGCGCTTGCCGATTTCCTATGCAAATGCGCCATACCAGCTTCAGATGAGTCCACCAACATGAATTATTGCGAATGGTCTTACCGAGACATACAACGTCTACCACATGACGAACAAAAACTGTGGCGAAGAGCTTGTGAGGACAAGCTTCAAATACTTAAGGATCAAAAGGTCTGGGAAGTGGTTGATAAACCCCTCAACCGAAAGATCATCAAGAACCGATGGGTTTTTGACGTCAAGTCTGACGGCCGTAAAAAAGCCTGCCTTGTTGCAAAAGGCTTCTCCCAAGTGGAAGGCATGGACTTTGACCAAATATTCTCCCCAGTCGTACGTTTTGAAATGGTGCAGGCCATGCTCACCCTTTCAGCCTTGGAGAACTGGTACATTACTGGCCTCGATGTGCGATCAGCCTATCTATATGGCATATTGGAAGAGGAACTCTATATGGAGTTTCCTGAAGGGTTCTCTCCACCCGAATTAAAAGGAAAGAAAGTCATCCAACTTTTATGCGCTATATACAGCCTTAAGCAAGCCGGATTAGCCTGGTGGCGCGCCCTCAATCAATCCATGAGGGAACTCGGATTCGAGCGTCTCAAAACAGATGCCGGACTTTTCATTTATCACAAAGGCAAACAGCTAGTCCTAGCGATAGTCTACGTAGACGACGCCCTATTCTGTGGACCCAACAAAGCCTTTGTAGACAAGGTTAAAGGGGCCTTTATGAAGAAATGGGAATGTCGCGACCTCAGTGAACCTCGCGAGTTCCTGAGGATGAACATCCGTCGTGTTGGCAAGAAAATATTCCTCGACCAATGGTTGTACCTACTCAAAGTACTGGAACAATGCGGCATGATAAACACCAGATCTGCCCCGACACCACTTCTGCAGGAATACTACCCAGCGAAGAATGAAGCCACTGTCAACTCGGAACTGCAGACACGCTTCCAGACAGTTATTGGCTCATTAATGTACCTTATGATTGGTACCCGTCCAGACATTGCATATGTGGTGACACAACTTGCTCGAATGTCAGCCAACCCATCCCATGAACACTTAGAAAAAGCTCTGTACATCTGTCGCTACCTGATTGGCACACAGGACTACTCACTAGTCTATGACGGTGACAGCAACAAGGGCATTATTGCCTGTACGGATGTGGATTGGGGACAGGACAAGATCACTTACCATTCCCAGACCAGCTTCTACCTAAAGCTGGCCAATGGTGTTTTCCTGTGGAATTCACACCTTCAAAAAACCACAGCACTCTCTTCGACGGAAGCAGAGTACATGGCCTTGAGCGACTGCACACACCAGGCCGTTTGGATCCATCAGATGATGGGAGAACTCGGATACAACCTTAACCCCATCCCGGTATGCGGTGATAATCAAGGATCCTTATTCCTTGCCCAGAATCACATCATTGAAAAGCGATCCAAACACATCCCCATACATTATCACTTTGTACGCGACGCAGTGATGATGTGGAAACAGGTCGAACTGCTATTTGTCCCTGGGACCGAAAACCCTGCCAACATGTTTACCAAAAACCTTGGCAAAATCAAATTCCATGAGTACCACAGTCAATTGGGTCTGGAATTCTATATGAATTCCACAGACTGAGCCAGGTCTCAAGCACTCTTGCCGCCTTCTTCAGGCTGTGCGGATGATCTTCCCTTTCTTGCTTCTCCTTCTCTCTTCTCTCTTAGCGCCCTTATGGCCTTTCATGCTTATGTCTACCCTCGTACACTAAGCAAGGGGGAGTGTTGATAAGTAGTAGCAACTGTCACGTGGCACGCAGCCACTGTAGGTATATATTACAAACTCAGTAGCTGAGTTTGAAGAACACTCTTGACCAGTAACCACTATATTCGATGTTAAGTCCCACTTAAGCACTCAGGTATGTTCCTATCCTAGGATACAACCCTTCCTCCTTTCAACAATACTTTGGCCATCTTGGGTATGAAGGTTGAGTCGAGGTCCACTCCATGGTCAAATGGTTGGGATGGTGGTAACTCGTCTCCCTCTCGTTCGGCGAAGACATCAGCAAAGTCTTTGTATTCAGGTGGGAGTGTTTCTTCCTTGGATTTTTCCTGGGTGGCAAGTTCGGTGGCAAGTGTGGTTTTCCTGAGAGTCTCTATCTTTTTGTCCATTCTCTTTTTCCACATTTTGGCTATTTTTTCATCCGGATCTAGGTCCAGATATCAGACGAGGTATCTTTGGCATGTTGCTTTTGGGGAGTCATGTTGTGGGGTTTTTGGTTTGTCAGGTAGGGCGACTTTTCCTGTGGTCCAGTTTATTGAGGGGTTGGTTTCTCGAAGCCATGTTATGCCAAGGATTAGGTTTTCCTTTCCACAGTTGATGATAAGGAATTCTCTTCTGGTTTACTTCTCCGATCCGAATGGTAAGGATTACTTTGTGGCGGATGATCCCTCCTATGTTTGGAGATCCATCAGCATTTTGTGCCTTCTTTGGTTTGTCTAGTCGGATCTGTTTGTAGCCTTTCTTCTTCACTAGATCACAATCTATGAAGTCTCCGCTTGCTCCACAGTCGATGAGGGCAAACATGTCAATGATTTGGTCATTTTCTTCTTCGAACAGTGAGATAGGGATTCGCATAGATTCACTGTTTGGATCAGATAAAAACACTGGTGCTATTACTTCAGGATTGAAGAGCGTCAACCCTTTCCTCCCGTCTAAAAATCCTTCCTTGGGATCTCTTCTTCTTCGACCCGGGTAGTGGCAATGGTTTCCGGCTTGTCGAGGTCATAGAGGATGTCGAGTGTGCATACGAGTTCCTCCTCAGTAACACCCCTTTCTTTTAAGGTGTCCTGGTATTCTTCGAACTTGATCTTCCTGACCTGTTCTTTCCTAATGGGGTTCCTCTGTGGGTGAGGAGGGGCCCAGTTGTTGCTCTTTCCTTGTCCTTCAGGACATTTGTCTCAGGGATGTTTCTTTGAGTGACATCCTACCCGGTGGCATACGAAACACTTGTTGTTCTTCATGTGTTCTGCCCTTTCTACTGGTGAAAGCTGGGTATAGTTGATGCGAATGGCATCAACATCCATGGCATTAGGGTCTCTAGTAGATCTTCCTTTGGTTTGGAAGTCTACCTTTCGTCCCTTTCGCAGATCCTCAATCCTCTTGTTCTGAGCATGGAATACTCTGGCAAGCCTAAGCCATTTGGAGAGTTTGTCAGGAATGGGGTTGATGGAGAGGATCTTTGTGGAAATGTCTGGGTCCAGTCCTTTCATGAGGTAGTTTATCTTTGTTAATTTGTCGTCTATTCCTGCTATGGCCTCTGCAGCTTGGAAGGCAGTGATGTAGTTGGTGTATCCAGCATTGCTCTTCCCTATCTGCACTAGTTTGTCTAACTGGTCCCTGGCTTGGTTCTTGTAGTCGAAGGGGAAGAAGGTCTTCTCGAATAGTTCCATGAGCTTGGCGAAGGTGAGATCCTTTATTGTGTTATTGGCAAGCTGCATATAGATGGATTCTGAAAAGGCGCTTCCTCGACCCTTGCTCATCTTTGCGAGGGTGGTTAAGACTTTGGCATTCTTGTTGTAGAATTTTTGGTTCATATTGAAGTAGGCTGTCATGGCCATCTTCCAATGTATAGCATCCTTTGGATCTCCAGAGAAATCTGCTGGGAGTCCAGCCTTGAGTTCAATGTCTGTGCTTCCATGGTCTGACATTTCTATGTCAGGGTGAGGTTCTTCAGGTGGTGGGGGTGGTAGTTGTTTGTGGATTGGTGGTGTCTCTTGGATTCTCCAGTCTTCTGTGGGGATTGGTGCTGGGAGTGCGAAGAGTGAGGTCGATGTAGGAGTATCGTCTGATGAATTAGAGGGGGGACGTATGGTCCATCCTCGTTGAGATCCTTGTCTGGAAATGGTGGGCATATCTTTCTGTCGAGGGACAGAGATGAGGTTGAAGAGCTAGTTCTTTTGTTAACACTGGGTGTCGGAACATAGCATAGCAAACACTTGAAGTAGTTCGAATACTTGTTGTGGGCAAAGCAAAGAGAAGAAGTGTCTCACTACCCAATGCACACACTTGGGGCTTGTGGATGTGCTAAGTAACAACACTGGATTGCATAGAACTAGCTGGGGAAATACAAGCAAAGTCTGGTAGCTACTTATATGATGTATGATACTGCGCTATCCAGTGAGCGCAGTAAGGGCTATGTAGTTGCACACTGCGTAAGGTGATGTGCACAGTATAAACTATATATTGATGAGTAAAGGAAATTGAGTCACCATATAAGGAGAATGATGATGAGGAGAGGTTTGGTCCATTATGTAAGAAAGGATAAAGCATGACTCATCATGTAGAGCATGACTCAACATGTAGGTTGTGACTTAACAAGTAAGTCGTGAAGGTGAAGGAACCTATAAAGGAGAAGAAGATAGGTGTCTTGCAAAGACACGAGGAGAGACAATGAGTCCATAGACATAAGGAAAAGATGAAAACCATAACAGTATAAGTAGCCATCCTCATTGTCCAATGTTCCCCAGCTAGTTCTATGCAATCCAGTGTTGTTACTTAGTACCACCACAAGTCCCAAGTGTGTGCATTGGGTAGTGAAAACAACTCTATTGCTTTGCCCACAAAAATTCTTCATACTACTTTGAGTGTATGCTGTGCTACTTTCCAATGCCCAGCATAAACAACTTCTACTTCCATTCCCTTGCTGAAAGGCTTTCTTCTTGTTCTTCATCTTCCATCCCAGCAGAATCTTGGTCCACTGACTCCTGAGGTTCAGACTCTGAGAACATCCCTCCCCCTCCTCATACTGACCATGTTGAATCCATTAACCTCCCCATCACTGCCTTCTGTGTCCAAGCCATTCCTACCACTGCTACCCTAAATCTATTATTCCAACAAATGACCAACCCCCACATGATTCTCCACTTCAGAAGCCATTTTGACATGGAATTCCCTTTCTGGAACCTCCATTGCACATACCTACAAAACCAACACCTCTCCAACCTTCTTTCCCTTGCATCATTTAATGAAAGTACTGCCACCCAAACAGACACCCTTCAGCAAATCCACACCCAAATTGAAGGAAACCTCCTTTCCACCCTCTACCAGTTGGAAATGTCTCTTGTGGTATCCAAAACCTTCCTACCCTCTGTTAGGTTCATTGATTCAGCAATGAATGTTGTCTGAATGAGATCTACAAGGCTAACACTAAGGATGTAGGGCATACCATCCATGTGCCTGGCTAGAGCACTTATACAGTACATGGCTTCAATGTTGGATATGATGGAAACCTCAAAGCTTAGTCACACACAAAGGCTTTGGAAGACCAAACATTGCATAAGATAGTATTAGAGGAGGAAGTACATCCAGGAGTGTAGAACTGGCTGGGAAAATGCCAGTGGAGAGGTAAGGCTACTTATACTAGGCTAGGAGGCTGCATAAGGCAATACAGGCTGCATATGGCAGTGTGGGCAATGTATGCTGCATAAGGGCAGTGGTGGGCAATGCATGGTGCATAAGGCAGTGGTAGGCAGTGGATGCTGCATAAGGCAGTGCAGTAGTCTAAATGCAAGGCAATTTGTGAGAATGGTCATTGCTGAGGAGAGAAGCTGTCCTTGTGATTCTGAGGTGGTTCTGTTCAAAGATGACGATGATAATGTTACAATTACCTTTCCTTCTATTTGGCTACTCCTTTCACTTCTATTCCTTTTGTTGTACTTGTGACCATGGACAGCCTTCTCCACAGCCATTTCTCTCACAATGGCAAGTTCCCCCATATCCTTCCCCTTTCTAGAACATTCTATCATTCCTAAGATTACTTTATAAATACCCAGCTGCCCTATACTTGTTCCTCATACTTAATCTATGCAACTCAGTGTGCGTTCTTGTGTCCTCAGCTCTTCTGAGCCCCAATCCCTAAGACCCTGCCCACTTGATATCCTCTCTTGCCCCCTCTTTCTCAGGACGTTGTTGCACCTTTTTGTAAGTGTCCTCCCTTAAGACTGAGATATTCTTGGTTGCCACCAAGAATGTACAACAAGCATAATAGATAGTAGTTTCTGTAAAGTAAGAGTGTTTATGAGGAATGCAAAGATGAGTAAAGTGAAAATGAATTGTCTGGGTGGCATCAATGTTAATCATAACACCATCCACACCCTCTGCATCATTGGACATCATCACCATTGAGCAACAACAAGCTGAACAAATTGCCATCATTGCAATCCAGCAGCTGATACACCATGGCTCCTTTGCAGTGTGGAAAGAGGCAGAAGTATGGTGACCACCTCTAAACCCCACCAACAGATGTTTTTACAGTCAACAAAAAGGCTATTGGATCACAAATTATCCCATTTACCACTGTTGTCACTGCCAAAATATTCAACCTGAACATATCACATCCCATTGTCCCTGGCATCACCACTCTCTCCCACCAATCATTCCATCCCCCACATTGAGCCTTTCCTTGACCAATCCCATTCCTATTCCCCTGCCACATTTCAATGTCTCCTGAATGATCCCTGAGAACACCTCCATCCTATGTGTTATGATTCACCCCTATTCATTTTTCCTTTTGTCATCTTGCTTATTTTCTCCAAGTGTTCCTGTCGGATGCCTTGTCATCTTGCTTACCTTCCTATGCGTTTCCATCGGACACATGTCTTGCTGTACAGCCCGCTTGACATCATCGTTTCCTCTTCTGTCCTACTTGCTGTGTATTACTAAATGTTCTTAGGAATTCCTTCACATTCTATTGCTTAGTAATCCCCTTTTCCCTTGCCTATATAAACCCTGCGATACCAACAATGTACCTTATGCTTGACCTACCTGGAATAGCATCATCCCTTGTACATTGCCTTTGATCCTTTGAATCCCTCGTCTTCCTTGAAGTCCTCGTCCTACTCAGAGTGGACGCTCTCTTGAACCCTTGACACCTTTGATGACTATCTTGTCATTGGAAGAACCCTTGAACCTTCGAACCATCTACGATGAACGTTCATCCTAGACAGAACCCTTGAACTGACCAGGTCTGCATTCACCTCTATCTGAGTTGAACCTAACACTATGTCAGCATCAATGCACCCAGCACTATACCAGATGAAACTCTACCTGTCCCCATGTCCAACCCTGATGGCATTCCCACTCCTTTGAAGATCTCCATGCTTTTGGAGATTACAGAGATGATATCTGGGATTTGACAGTAAAGGCCAACATATGGATCCCCTAATGCAGACTATCATGATTTCTGATTTCCATTTTATGTTCTCTTCATAGCTTTGAATGTACTCCAGGGGTAATGTTACAATTCACTCCTATTCATTTTCCTTTTACTCTCTGCACAGCCACGATCATATTATCGCCATTTTCTATGAATAAAACAAACAAACAATGATTTTAAAGATTCATAGATGTGGTTTGTATGTTGTACAAGATATCCATCTTAGATGGACACTTTGTATGGTGCACTTTTAGTACAGCCACAGTGATATCATCAAGATCATATACTGTAATAATATGTCCATCTTGGTTGGACATCTTGCATAATAGCACCTATAATCTAATATTACTCAAAGATATTTGATATATGACTATATGCAAGTCCATTCAAGATGGACACCTTGGATGGTAGATTATTTAAACAGCCACACTCAATTATCAATAACAACTAAAAAATGTCTAGTATAAAAGTTTAAAAAGGTTAAATGTAATGGTTATATGTTGACATGTCCATCCTGGATGGACACTCTACATGGTGTGCTTTTAGCATAGCCATATTTATAGCATCAATATATATAATATTAATATTATTTAGCATAATATATTGATGGTGTATTTATATTATTATAAGTATTTTATGATAGAAATTGTAATGTGGCTTTATAGAATGTCCATCTTGGATGGACACCTTGTATGGTGGACTCTCTGCACAGCCACAATGATCTTATCATCATTTTCTATGAACCAAATGAATTTAAAAAAAAAATTAAATGTAATGTCTGTATGTTGCACAAGAGGTCCATCCTAGATGGACACTTTGGATGGTGCACTTTTAACATAGCCACAGTTATATCATCAACATGTGTGGAAGTATAGTATGTCCATCCAGGATGGACATCCTTTATGGGGCATTTTTTGCACAGCCACAGTTATATCAATTATATTTAAATCATTATAAGAATGTTTATATTAAAAACTTCAAATGTGAAAGTATAGTATGTCCATCCAGGATGGACACTCTGCATGGTGCGCTTTTTGCACAGCCACATTTATATCATCAACATCATATTATATTTTAAATTATTTTAAGGATGTTTATATTAAAAGTTGATATGTGGAAATATAGTATGTCCATCCAGGATGGACATCCTTCATGGTGCGCTTTTTGCACAGCCACATTTATATTAATATAAACATCCTTACAAA
>JBBPLF010000940.1:0-13537 GCA_038089615.1 Aureoboletus auriporus
TCGTCCCTCCTGTACCGCGCTGAGCACAGCCACCCCATCGCACGGTCCAAATCCTCGGAGATGGACGACTGGCGGACAGTGCATACGGATCGTAACTACCTCGGTCCCCTCTCTCGTGCACAGACTAGCAACTGGGTCGCCTCTGGCGACCCAGTTGTGACAGCAGTGCTTGCTTGATTGCCGTTGACTTTTTTCACTTATTTCCCTTTAGTACTTTTTTTGGGAAGTGGCGGTGTCGGCTACGGTGCTAAAAGTTTGGAAAGTACAAATAAGGTTAGGTAAGTGCGGTGTCATTTTCCTGATGTCTCCCCCGTTCGTTCAAGCTAATCGTCACCAGTCGAGACGATTCCACCATACATAGGACGCTCGATGGTGCGTCCGAGCGGTTACAGCTCCTCTCTGGAGTTGACGTGGATATCACGACGTCAAAGGATATAGAACGCTACATAGAGGCCCGATTTGAGAAGATCTCATCCGAATTCCCATCATCAATATCTTCCTCGTGGCCAGGTCCATCAAAGGTCCGACAACTTGTGGATTACGCAGCAGGTCTCTTTATCTTGGCGAAGACTATGCTGGAATGGATTGGCGATGGCGATCCAGAAGATAGACTTTCGCGGATTGAAGACAGCTCGGGAAAAGCTGAAGCCAACCTCGACACCCTCTACCACCAGATATTAGCATTGGACAGAAATTTGCTCATCCATCACAGAAAGCGCAGAACCTACATAGCTGCCCATATACTTCGTTATCTACGATATGTATTCCTTTTGTTTTCCAATGCAGTACTCGTTCATGTTTTGACTATCGGGTTGAGTTCGAGTACAGTAACCGTGGACGCTATCATCATAGTTTATCTGTACGCAATCACCGTGACGATTTTTTGATATACGTAGAGTACCTGTGTTTGTCCCCTTGTGCACGTACGCTCTGGTCAGTTGTTATGGACAACTTGAAGGATGAAATTGACATCTGATGCCGAGACAACTCCGATAAAGAAGATGCACTCAAAGACACATTCAGGCATCAGGAAGATAAACGAACTATCAAAGAGTACCCTGTCGATCCACTGAGCCACCAGTGTAAATTTGACCGGTAGGCGGGGCTTAAGGGAGACAGAGCATGGACTCGTCAACAATCCCAGGCCATAGAGCACATACAAGGCGTCCATCTCAGATCGTACAACGCCATTTTGATGGCGCACATCAATTCGTAACCGAAATCATTGATTCATCTCTTAAAGATCCGACTCTGTGCCCGTACCACCCTCTTGACTCTGGTACCTACCTCTCCTCCATTAGCCTCGTCGCATCACTCACAATAACACAGAAAATACAACAAATCTTGTGAAGCTGTCGAACTGGACATCTGATGAGACGTCGATATATACTCGGCGCGCGGTTCGACAAGTACCCCAGTCTGTTTCCGGTCGCGGCAAAGTATCCACTATGTATAGGCTTGATTCGATTGGCGTTTCCATCGGCATTGGGTTTGTGTTTTGGCCCGGTGAATGTACGAGGACGTTGTCCAGTCTACAGCCACTATCGAGACTCCCGTTAGCACCCGCACGTCAGAAAACACGGACGACGTACAGTTAAATTATTATTGTCTGTAAAATGACCCTCAGGGTGGGACGTTTAATTTGAAGAAAGGCATCCCGGGGTGGTATAGCTTCTCACATCAGGCCTGATACGCTGTGGTCGGCTATGTCTGTCCTCGGCATCATTTCTATGCATACGACGAAAAAAAAGACGACAGACGCACGAAGACTCGACACTGGTACATCGGTGTTATCTACCAAATACGCTGATTTGTTCGAATAGGACCCAGTTCCAAAAGGACCCGTTCGGTGGGTGCTCGGAACACGTGTGATTGCGCATGCCTTGGTCGTGCCATAGAGCGACGATAGACAGACATCCGCAGCTACCAATGTATCTCCCGTCTTCTTCGCCAGCGGCCCGCCTAAAGCGACCACCATGGAATGATGAAGAACAGAAAAGAGAAAAGGGACAAGCCTCCATTTATCCGAGCCTCCGAAGAATGCCTTAAGATTCAGCCCATTCCTCTGCAGACGTGGATGGCGACGATGAGCGAGGTTGCTTTCTGGGTCAGAATGGGCGATCGAGTTTTGTGTCAGTATTAGAAATGTGGTGGGGCGAGACGGACCACACGTTGCCAGTGATAAAGCGTCCTGAGATGACCAGACACTGGCACTTGTTCGACTGTTCTATTCTCCACTACAAAGCTCGAGGCACCACCCACCTTGACCTCACGAACCAACTCATTTTGCTGACACGGTGCCCACAAGATCTTCATTTCAGATGTAAGAAAGGCCATCGCCACCTTTTGATCACCATTTTCTCTCTGCTTGTCACCGAATTATCTCTTGAAATATTCAGATATGTACCGGTGCTGCCTTGTTGGCTTCTGGTACTTCTCTCCTACCCTCGTCACTCGTCACCTCAGTCCAAACAACGCGAAAAAAAGACTCACCAAATCTTGTTTAAAAGGTGGGGAGCGTGGCGTCAGACAAAACGTCGATCGCATACTCGGCGCGCGATTCGACGAGCCCAAGTGTGGTCCCGACCATGGCCAAACATAAACATACCTGCCACGTACACTGGCAGGCTCGATCTGATCAGCCTTTCCATCGGCATCGAGACTGTTTTGCCGAATGCGTGCACAAGCACGTCGTTCAGCCTACCCTCGCAAAACTACCGTGAACACACACGCGAAGGTCAAAAGCAACGGACGACGTACAGCTCGTAGAACCTTCGACGGGAGGATGTTTAATGGAGATGTTTGAGATAGTGCAGCCCTTCACGTCTGCGTCGGACACGTCTATTCTCGTCGTCATCATGATGCGTCGACCAGAAAAAAATGAAAGACGCATCAAGACTTGACACTCTGACACCCGCTCTGCCAGCGTCACTCATCGCATACGCTGATCCCCTCCCAGTCCCAGAGGGCCCGTTCGGTGGGTGCTCTGGACACGTACGTGATGGCGCATACTTCGGTCGTGCCGTAGAGCGATGAAATACAGATGCCCGCCACTAACCAACACATCCACTGTCGTCTTCGTCACCGACCCACCCGCAACGACTTCCTGAACAATAGTACAGAACGTAGAAATAAAGAAAGAGATTGAGATTCACCTGTATTCGAGCCTGCGGAGAAACAGGATAATGTCAGGCGAGGTAGCCGATTCCTCTATAAACGCGAGGACGAGGAGGAGCGAGCTCGCAATTAAATCCGCCATAAAATGTTGATTGCGTTTTGTGGGTTCGGAAACGGGCGGTGTGGTGGAATCCTCATAAGATGTCGGGGCAAATATGTGCAACCCTTGAGAGACACTTGAGCTGTACACACGTAACACACCGGATGAGGATATCGCCGTGAAGTTCTGGTATGGGCGCTAGTGGGAAGTAAGATTCATCGACACCACCTCAATGCGAGAGTCGGAATAAAGTTTAGAAAGCCCGCGCTGCCCATGATAAGTGCGATCGTGACGGTCTGCTCGCAGTGTGTCCTTGAAGTCAAGCAAGCCTGAGCGCAGGGGCCTACTGACGATTAATTATGATGGGTAAGCCAAATATTAATCCGGCATTCCATACGTTAATGGTCAGGACTATCGCTGACGGTTCTGCAGGTGTCCACTGTCGCTCGGGAAGAGTTCGGAACCTGGTGGACTTTGGACGGCTCTAGGCTCGCAATTCGCTTCCGAGATTGGAACTCGAAGGCGGTGTAGACGAGACGAAAATTGCCTGCACGCAGTAGCATGGAGGACTCGTTGTCCTACCCACCACAATGGCCTCTGATCCTCTTTCATAGTGAGTTTCGAGACTTTTCTGTTTTAAATCATGAGGCTAGCCTGGGTACTTAGCTTCAGCATTCAAGGTGTTTCTGCTCGTGAACTGTTGGTTGACCGTGTTGACTTGGTTTATATGTGTCAGAGCTATACCTAACATTCAACTTGAATGATTCAAAGCGAATATCCAAACATCTCAAACTCGTCGCTGGTTCCACCAATAGAACTGTCACCCGGAACCGCAAGGATGGTTTCACTCATTGTTGGGTTCTCGACCCCGTTATGTACGCTCTCTCCAGTCTATAGGCTGTAGCACCTAACAATCTTCTCACAGGAACATACCCTCAGGAGAGGACCTCACCGTGAAGCCGAGATATAGCCTCTCCCGTCGTCAATTTTCCTCTGTTGACGAGCTGATCATGACTCGGGAGGAATTACTCGATGGCTGCAACGATAATTCGGAGAGGACAATCAGTGGGTGGCAGTATTACATCCCGTTCTTGTACTCAATCACATTCGTTCAGAACAAGGGAGTGATTACAAGCTGGAGATCGTTGCAACTGCACACGGGATCTCGGATGTGAGCCTCCTAACCTTCACTCGAATGAAGCATGGACACATATAACAACTAATCCATAGGTGAAACTGGTTGATATCCCTTCTATTTCAGACCTTCCGCTATCCCTTGAAGATATCCAAACAGGTATTCGAGATCTCGAGAGCATCCTCAGCTATGTTGGAGACAAGACAGACGTATTGGATGGAATAATGGCAGCGTTGCACCATCTGGGAAATGTGAGTTTGGCCTCATGTTCATCGGAGAATCTTGGCACTGAAAGCTGCTCAAAGGTCCATCCCATTGCTAATGCAGTTGTGACAGCGTTATCCATCCCTTATAAAGTTGGTTTCACCCTTCGTAACTGTAATTATGTCTACTTATCGAGAACCTCTACAGCTCTTGGCAAACGAGCGACAATTTAACAAGGACTTGAAGTCTCTCGGGGACGTGATGCGCACCCTGGTATTGTGTCTAACGGAGGTTGAGCATGTGGCCAGCATCTCACTCATCAAGGAGAACTTCAAGGAGATTCTCGAGGCCGTGTTGCAGGGTTCCAGTTTCATCCAGCTCCATTTGAGGAAAAGTCACCTGAGTGAGTCTCGTCATTTTGATTACGTTCGTCATCGTGGCTAACTCTTTCTAGGACAAATTGCTGATGCGCAGTTTATTTCGGGTCTGAGTGACTTGAAGTCGAAATTCGCGAATTCAAGGGACAATTTCAAAGATGCGATAGCATGTCAGGTTGCAGTGGATGTTGGTATGTGACCAAATGCTGCATGGTGTTATTCATTCACGAACTCGCTCTAGGTGCGCTTGTGAATACCAGTCGTTTCAAGGACGCCTTGAATCCTGTACCGTTCGCGAATCTTGGCGAACGTTGCATGGATGGAACACGTGTGGATCAACTTACCAGGATCCGAGAGTGGATTAAGGATACTGAAAAGCCCAACATCTTTCTCGTCTACGGGAGCCCTGGTTCCGGGAAATCGGCAATTTCTTCGACACTCGCTTTTGAAATGCCCCATTGTATCCGATTTTTCTTCCGGCGTGATGAAGCGGATCGCAGGGACCCGACCCGTGTGTGGCCCACTATTGCATTTCGGCTGGCACATGAGGACCGCAACATGGAGAAAGCGATCATTGACATTTTGGAGACAAAGATGCACCGTCCTCATGATGCCAATGTTGCGGAGCAGTTCGAATCCCTCATTAGAGAACCTTTGATGAACGTCAATGGACGTCGACCTGTGGCACCGTTCATACTTATCCTCGATGCACTCGACGAATGTTCGCAGGGCTCTGAACAGTGGTGCAGATTCTTACAGACATTGCGGAGGTGGTCTGAACTCCCCCGATCGTTCAGGCTAATCGTTACCAGTCGAGATGATTCCGCCATACATAGGACGCTCGATGGTGTTTCCGAGCGGTTACTGCTCCTCTCGGGAGTTGACGTGGATACCACGACATCAAAGGATATAGAGCGCTTCATAGTCTCCCGATTTGAGAAGATCTCATCCGAATTCCCATCATCATTATCTTCCTCGTGGCCAGGTCCATCAAAGGTCCAACAACTTGTGGATTACGCAGCAGGTCTCTTCATCTTGGCCAAGACCATACTGGAATGGGTTGGCGATGGCGATCCAGAAGATAGACTTTCGCGGATCGGAGACAACTTGGGAAAGGCTGAAGCCAACCTCGACACCCTCTACTGGCAGATACTGATAACAGCTACGGATCGTCTAGACGAAAACGAACTCAATGGATTTATCACGGCGCTGTCTGCCATCATTCTTGCCAAAGATCCTCTTACTCGGGATGATTTGAAAGCTCTTTTTCAACTCACGGACCCCTTGACGGAGTTGATCATGCGCAAGTTGATCGTCGTCGTTTCGACTCAATCATCCCACCTCCAAGTCCGCCATAAATCATTTTCAGATTTCCTCCTTGACCCTAAACGTTCCGAACGCTTCACTATTGATTACAAGGCGCAAAATGTGGAGTTTGCGATTGCGTGCCTGCGCCACATGAATGCACGGCTCAAATTCAACATGTTCGACGTGAAAACATCACATCGTTTCAATCACGACATTCCTGATTACGACGACATTTGTTGCTCGATCCCCACCTCCTTGATTCACTCCAGTTATTACTGGGCAGAATACCTTGAAGGGCTCGCCGCGAATTCCAGCCACGGGCCGGCTCATTTGGTGGCACTGGAATGTTTTCTCCACGACCACATGCTACATTGGTTGGAAGTGTTGAGCCTGAAAAAGGCGATCGGTCTTGCTCCTCGACTACTCAGGCTTGCGTCTACATATATCCGAGTAAGCACTCACCACAATAGAGTGACCGGTTGACCGGTTTAACTTATTTTATGTCAGGACTATGACAGGACTCTATCAGAATTTGCTACAGATGGTAGCAAATTTGTGGTTACATTTCAAGAGCCAATATCACGAAGCTTGCCCCACATTTACCTCTCTGCGCTCCCGTTTGCGCCAATGCACTCATCAGTTTCCGTCAGGATGCGTCTACTATTCGCAAATGCTCTATCCGTTGTGGAAGGCAGAATGGAAGACTGGCCTGCGATGCTCCTTCGTTGGGAAGGTCATGAGGACGAGGTCCGGTCTGTCGCACTGTCTCCTGATGGCAGACGCGTTGTGTCGGGTTCCCACGACAAGACGATTCGTGTGTGGGATGCAGAGAAGGGCAAGAGCATGATGGAGCCTCTCCGAGGTCACGAGAGCTGGGTCTTATCTGTCGCGCTCTCTGAATCTCCTCATGGCACACGCATTGTGTCCGGCTCCGCCGACAAGACCATTCGCGTATGGGATGCAGTTACAGGCAAGAGCATGATGGAGCCCCTCCGAGGTCACCAGGATGCGATTTCCTCCGTCGCGTTTTCTGTCAATGGCACACGCATTGTTTCTGGCTCCGGGGACAAGACCATTCGCCTATGGGATGCTTTTACGGGCAAGAGCATAATGGAGCCTATCCGAGGTCACGAAGATGACATCAACTTTGTTGCATTCTCTGCCGATGGCAGACGCATTGTATCCGGCTCGGATGACAAGACTATCCGCGTGTGGGATGCAGATTCGGGCAAAACTATCATGGAGCCCCTTCGAGGTCACGAAGGGCCCATTTATGTTGTCGCTTTGTCTCCTGATGGCACAAGGATTGTGTCGGGTTCCGCCGACAAGACCATTCGCATGTGGGATGCTTATATGGGGAAGAGCGTGATGGAACCTCTCCGAGGCCACGAGGGCACCGTTTTCTCAGTCGTTTTCTCAGTTGATGGCACACACATTGTGTCTGGCTCCGAGGACAAGACTATTCGCATGTGGGATGCAGATTCGGGCAAGAGTGTGATGGAGCCTCTTCGAGGTCACGAGGGCATGGTTCACTCTGTCGCATTCTCTGCGGATGGCACACGTATTGTGTCCGGCTCCGTTGACAAGACCCTTTGCATGTGGAATGCGACTACGGCCAAGAGCCTGATGGAGCCTCTCCAAGGTCACGATGACTTGGTCCACTCTGTCGCGTTCTGCGTCAATGGCACACGAATTGTGTCTGGCTCCGACGACAAGACCATTCGTATGTGGGATGGAGATACGGGCAAGAGCTTGATGGAGCCTCTCCGAGGTCATGAGAATTTCGTTTTGTCGGTCGCGTTCTCTGTCGATGGTACACGCATTGTGTCTGGCTCGGTTGATAAGACCATTCGTGTGTGGGATGCTTGTATGGGCAAGAGTATCAAGGAGCCTCTTCAAGGTCACGAGTACGCTGTTTACGCCGTTGCTTTCTCTCCTGGTGGGACACGCATCGTGTCTGGTTCCCAGGACATGACCATTCGCGTATGGGATACTTATACAGGCAAGTGTGTGATGGAGCCTCTCCGAGGTCACGAGGGCACCGTTTTCTCAGTGGTCTTCACGTTTGATGGCACACGCATTGTGTCTGGCTCCGAGGACAAGACCATTCGCGTCTGGGATGCAGATACAGGCAGGAGCGCGATGGAACCTTTTCGAGGTCACGATGACTGGGTTTACTCTGTCGCGTTCTCTACCGATGGCACACGCATTGTGTCTGGCTCCCGAGACAAGACCATTCGTGTGTGGGATGCACATACGGGGATGAGTGTCATGGAGCCTCTCCGAGGTCACGAGGGCACGATCCGCTCTGTCGCGTTGTCTACTGATGGTACACTCATCGTGTCTGGCTCTAATGATGGGACCATTCGTGTATGGGATGCACACACAGGGAAGAGCCTAATGGAGCCTCTCCGAGGTCACGAGGGCTGGGTCAGGTCCGTCGCATTCTCTACCGATGGCTCTCGCATTGTGTCTAGCTCCGAGGACAGGACTATTCGCATCTGGGATGGGCATATAGGCAACAGCATGGTGGAGCTCCTCGGACGTCAGGAGGACTGCATTTTGTCTGTCGGATTCTCTCCTGATGGTACACGCATCGTCTCTCGCACCGACGACAATACAAGTTGCACTGACAACGCCATGGAATCCTGCTCTTTTGCTTTTCGGGACGGTCGAGGTCTCCCTGCTTTTTGCTCCCACTCCAAACTCGAGGAGGATGGCTGGTTATACGACGCCCATGGGAACATCCTGTTTTGGCTTCCCCCTGGGAATAGAAGAGGACTATATTATCCTCACACAATAGCGGTTATCGGTGCTGAAGCTACCCAAATTGATCTTAGCCGATTTATGCATGGCGAGCATTGGACAGAAATTCGCTCCTCGGTCACAAAAAGCGCAGAACCTACATAGCTGCCCATATGCTTCGTTATCTACGATATTCCTTTTGTTTTCCAATGCAGTACTCGTTCATGTTTTGACTATCGGGTTGAGTTCGAGTACAATAACCGTGGACTCTATCAGCGTAGTTTATTTGTACGTGATCACCGTGACCATTTTAAAAAACGACATCCTGGCTGAAGTGTTAATCCTCGATGTTATCACGCGCATATTGCGCCGTGCACCGCAAACAAGCAAACGATGGGCCCATGAACGTAACAGGACGTTATGGATGTATGCGAGAGAGTATGTGAGATGAGAATGACATAGATACCACGGTCTTGTCGAATCCCTGTTCATACGCCTGCTTATATGCATCTTCATCGGTTCATCTGCATTCACTGCCGTTGTGTGTACCATAAACCGGCCTCGGGCAAAGTCCAAGTGCGAGGTAGCGGGCCCTCGGGTCCATCCATTAAAAACAAACGGTACTAGTAAGAGCCATGTCCGAATGGGCACAATGCGTTCATCTCTCTGATGCATACAAGACCATCATACCATCTGCTTGTCAACCAACCCGTGCTCGTTACCAAAATCATCTCTTCAAACATCTGACCATGTGTCAGCGCCACCTTGTTGGCCACTTGCACCTCTTCCCTACCCTTGTCAGCCTCGTCGCCTCACTGCCAACAGCACGAAAAAAGAACGTACCAAATTGTGTTTCGAAAAGAGGCGAGCTGGCCATCAGACGAGATGCCGATGGTATACTCTGGCGGGCTTCGACGAGCACCCGGGTCTGCTGCCAAGCATACAAACGCCGACTATGTATGTACACCATTGTACGGGCTTGATCCGATCAACGTTTCCATCCGCATTGAGGCCTTTTTTTTCGCCTGGTGCTGAGCACGAGCACGTAGTGCAGACGCTAAACCTCTATCGTGAGTACGCTTGCATGGGGGTGTCGAAAAACGACGAATGACATACAGATTGTACGAGTAGAGCTCAAGGATGAGGCGACTGATAAGGAGGTCCAAACAGGCATAGCCCCTCACGTCGAGGAAGTTTTCCATTGCGTCGGCCACGTCTGAGGCTATCCCCGTCAGTCAATATCACCATGCATCGACGAGGAAAACGACGTAGACACACCAGGACTTGAAACTCGTACGCCCCGTCTCCCTGCACTACCCATCGAATACGCAGGTCTCATACGAATCAGTCCCAGTCTCAGAGCACCCTTTTGTGTGGGCTCGGAACACGAAAAGTGACGATAGGCGGACACCCGCTGCTTTCAACGCATGTCCCGTCTTTTTGGCAAGCGCCCAACCTCCATGAAATCGGTATAAAACAGATAAAAGAGAAGAGAAGGCGCACAATGTATTTCAATCAACGACGAAACTGGACAAGGCCGGGCGAGGTAGCTCATTCCTCTACAAATGCGGGGACGACGACGAGCGACATCGCTTTGGTCCGCTGGAGTGTCGGTCGCGTGAGTTTTTGATTCGGAAACACGTGCGGATCCTCGTCAGACGTCGGAATAAATACACACATTCTTGAGAGATGCAAGAGCTGCACATACTGCACACACATGCCAAAGGTATGATCGATGAGTTGGATATCAGCGGGGATATCAACCTGTTCTAAGGCGCTGAATAGGAGTGAGATGCCTCGAGTCGTCAACGAAAATATGTCAAGTACGCACCAGTAAATGGAGGTCAAATGTTATGTGTTTCTGAAATCGTGTGTTCCCCAATAAAAGTATCAGGTCGCCTGTGGGTCATTTGGTGACATTATATGGCCCGAACGGTGCTCGCTGTTCCTTTGCATGTTTTTGTTATGCATGCGGAAGCGCAGGAATCGATCTCGAGTCGTTCCTGTGGTCCTCTGGTTAGTGAGGAGGGTCACCTTCCAATGTTTAATGGGACGCGTGATTGCACAGTGGGGTTGGCAGGAATGCACAGTGGGTAGCTTTGTCGTGTGGGTAAGTATACGACCACGACGACTCCACAAGGATGCAAGCACATACGAGCCCAGCCCACCCGTCGAACCCGTCAACAACACCACAGATGAATCACGTTTTCACCCCGTCCTAGTCACCGGGCCTTCGAACCCGACAGGGTATTTCGAAATCATGGCCTCGATATTTGCCCTCGGGTACAATGGTGCAGCCTGTCACGAGTCGGATCAAATACCCTGCAAGTACCCGAACCGTCGGGTTCGCAAAGACGACAGCCTGATCTTTTTTTCTTGCTACCGCACGTATCGCATCGTCCTCCGATACCGCAAACGAGCCGATGATGCGGTGCTTGAAGAAGGTCGAAGAGAGACTGTGTTTTCAGTTAGGTTAGATAAGAGATGCAAATGAGATATAATGGACAATCGAACACTGCAAATGTCTATATCCATCTCGATAGGCTGATCTGAATTTACGGCCGTCGCATATGCCATTAATTCTGGCCTCGGATTGTGGAGTCCACATGCCAGGAAATGGGACATTCGACCCAACCTTTGCACTCGTCTCCACAGGTTTGTGCCTAGTAGTACACATATCCGATGTTAGAAAAACAAAACGACACGTCTATCGCTCACAGTGCACCGGTCCCGGATGAATACAACGCCATCGTCGCCTTTTTTGATAACCGTCCCCTTGCCTGGGCGTATAATCGGTTTATCCCCGCTCGTCAGAAAAATCGTCTCTTTAAAGATCCAGATATGTGCTGGCGCCTCCTCGTTGGCCTCTTGCACCTCTCCCCTACTCTCGTTAGCCTCCTTACGCCCCACAACAAGAAAAAAAGAGTGCCAAATCTTGCTTCAAAAGCTGGGTCAGAGGAGGCGTCGGACGCAAACTGGGCGCGCAGTTCGAACGAGCACGCCAGTTTGATTATGGCGGCGGCCAGACATGCATATGCCCGCCACGTACGGGTTCGATCCAATCAGCATTTCGATCAGTATGAAGACCTTTTTGTTCGTCCGATGCATACACGACCATGTCGTTCAACCTAGCCTTATTAAACCACCGGGAGCGCACGCGTACAGATCAAAAGCGAGGGACAATGTATAGCTTGTAGAGGTCCAGGGTGGGATATTCGATGAAGACGTTCGAGGTGGCGCAGTCATTTACATCGATCAAGTTCAACGCGTCAGACACGTCGGTTCCTGCTGTTATCATGATGTCCTGACGAGAAAAAAAGAGAGAGACCAGGACTTGACGCTCGTACGTCCCACCCCCCCTGCGCTAAACATGGAATACGCCAATTTGGATCGAATTGGACCCAGTGCCGGAGCGCCCGTTGTGAAGGTGCTCGGAACACGGACGTGATCGCGCATACTTCAATAGTCCTGTAGAGTGATGAGAGGCAGACGCCCGTAACAATCAACGTATCTCCCGTATTTTGGCAGCAGCCCATCCGAAACCACCTCCACGGAGAGAAGACAAAGACAGACCACGTACGTACTCGTCCCTGCAAAGTAGATGGGTCATGTCTGAATCCATTGCTCTACAAACATGGGGACGACGTTGACTAGAATATCGATCGCAATTTGCGGGATTGGTTAATGCAGCGTGTATCGGGCAAACAAGTACACTTCGAATGATGAGTCTTCAATCTTTAGGACTCAATCATCTCAACGCGAAATCTCGTCGTCTGTCGACTCGTCGCTTTGTCGTGTTCAATGCAATTCACTGAAAGTTGGTGAGGGTAAGTCAAGTTCGACATTTCAAGCCTTTTGCAGGTCGTTGTTTCGTCGCCCGGGAAGAGACCCGAGGAATCCGGCCCAGGCTCACAATTCGCTTCCAGGATTGGAACCTGAAGGCAGTGTCTGAGTAACATTCCAGCATCACAAAATTTGTTGAAAACATATATGCCTGTATACATATCCTCACATATTGTCGTGCAAAGCCTGTAATCACAACTGTCCATGGCCTCTGGTGCTGGGGAATACACGACCATGTCTAGGAACTCAAATTGTCCGACAGACCCGTATATGACAAGCAATGTCGGTCGGATCAGCCAAGTTGTATGGCCTGAAACATGGCGGTATATTTTCAGGCATGTCATATTTTTTGCAACATGGCAGTATATTCCAGAATATCTCGATACAGGTATTGAGGGGTAGTACAGGCCCATCTTCTGGCATCTATCATACAGTGAGCTCGAAAACCCTTTCCATGTTGGGCCTCATAGCAGTGTGCACAGCATGCTGCCAAACCATGTGGGAATTTCGCTTAGCTTTGGTGGAGTTATAAATAGTACATACTCTTGGCTACAAAATCGCCCCTTAGGTCATGTGATTTAGTTCACACACTGTGGAGATATCATTATTACAAACCAGCAATGTCATGGAAAGGGTTTCCAAGCTTTTGAATTGATGACTAGGATCTTAGTCAAATCATATGATATTTGCAATTGTTTGTTGGTACAA
>JBBPLF010000941.1:0-13527 GCA_038089615.1 Aureoboletus auriporus
GCTACAACACAGCCTCTACAGTTTAGTCGGCACTTGAACCTTACCGAGTCACATGTGATCACATGTTTTTTTTCACACTACTAGTAGGGTAACTAGTTCCATGATGTGAAGCTGCGTGAGACACCCTAATACTACTTGTACGGCCATTGGCTGGCCAACACATCAAAGTCTTTACTTCATCTCTGCCCATTGCCCAAGGTCCGGACCTCTGCATCCTCCTCCTAGTAACTATCCTGACTTTCCTCTAACATATTGTGCAGCTTCCCCGCCAAGCTTTTTCAATTCCGGTTGTCTCACTCGAGTTTCGCTTTACCTTCAAATCCGTTCACGGGCTCCTGCCAGTGCGCAAAACTATACCTTTTTCACACTCTCTTCAGGTCAATGTCGAGGACATCTAGTTAAAGAAAGATGATCATTTCACACTAGCATCACAAAATTACCATAGACAACATCCGATTATTCTCAGTCTCAGACGTCGCCAGACTCACTACCGAGTATATGTGCACCCCATAACTGCCAGTGGTCCAGTGGACTTTCTGGTGCGTCTGTCATGTTCAGTTCACAATTTAGAAATCAAGTAACGAAACTGGGGAACGTTTTATTGTCTGGTGACCGGGCCACCCAAACTTGAAGGCATCTACACACGTTTATGTAAATGGAGCAACTCGGAGCTAATGGTGATTTTTAATCATGGATCTGATAAACTTGCGTTAGACACCTCCGCGTTTCTTCGATGGGATACACAGGAACATTCCATGGAGTATCGTCATAATGGGCATTGCATGGGCAAGCAAACTTGGCCAATACATCCGAGCGGCCTTTGTCTGTCTTATTCGAGTTGAACCCAAGCCCAGCTCTTTGATTAAGTTTGGAACATGCCATGCCTGGCCATTGATGAACTTGTGATGAATCAACACTGATTGTACCGCAATCCGGTCTCAACTTCACGATGCATGATACCGCTCGATGACCACGGATTGAAATCAGACCATCCTGCTCTCAGCTGGAACCAAAGAATAGAAACTGCACTCTTAACAAAAACACTACATAGAATTAACGACCGTCGAATTACATCGACAACACAGGACACATATGATTGGTATTGTCGCTCGTCTGTAGCCGTAGTTATTCGGTATATCATATCTACTCAACATCTACAACCAGGACCTGATCGACTTCAGGACTGACATGACAATAGTAACACAGCCTGCCTCTCACGCCATCGAAGTTGATATTCCTGCGATCAACCACAGGATCATCCTCGTCCCTCCACTTTGCAGGCTCGATCTTCCCACGTGTGACAACCCACGGATCTTTTGTGGTGTCGACAGCGAACTTCAAGACATGCAGATTTTCGTCATCCTCCCAAGGCCTTGGTCGGCGTTCTCCGAGATAAAAGCCTCGTATGTGTCCATCCTTGAATACATCAATGTACTGAAACCACCGTTCATAACAGCGTAACCGCGCGTGCTCCTTCGGGATCTTGATAAGACTCTCTTCGACAGTGATTGGTAGAACCTCGCCAATGGAACACTGAGGGAGCGTCAAATTGAAGTATGCGATGCCCAGCTCCCCTCTAATGTGCGAGTCATGGGACCCTATAAGTCGTATGTGGGTTGCCCCGGTGGGTGGATCAATGCTAGATTCCATCACCTTCGCATCCATAACTTGGGTATTAAGGTCGACTTCATGAGTGAGGTCAAGAATGCATAAGCCATCCTCGCCTGGGTTTCCATTGGGAGGAAGTCTGACAACAAGTATGACAGCCTCTCCACCCCGCCAATCTCTGCTCCTGCAGAGAAGGATGCTATGTGTGTCTTGAAATATCATCCGAATCGAATACTAGATTCCCCAAAAAATTGTGTTCAAAACCATCATGACATTCAGAATTCCTGGAGAGACTACATACCTGATTGTGTGTGTCAAGAAATGGCCCGACTTCTGGAAGTTTGTAGAATAGGCGTGTTTGTGTATCAAATACCAATTTATGAGACCTAATGTAGAGGAAATGTGCATTTCCGGCGTCCAGTATATTTGTGCAAGTGGGATCATCATTTGCTTGGACCTGGGGAGGGTCCATGACGTCAAGGTCGGAAAGCTCGCCAGTGTCCTGATTCAACCGGAATTGTAAAAGCTTCCTGTCCAAGTATTCGTATGCTCAAGAAGGCCGTGATAAGAGGTAGTAGACATACCACTGTGGTGATGTAGTGGACGACTTAAAAAGCACATACACGACACAGTCACGGCGTCCCTCAGTGGATACCATATATGCAACATCCCATCTGAACTTGTCCAGAAGCGCGTCTTGCTCCCAGAGGACCCGGGGTGCGATATGGGTGGTGGCACGAGGATCGACGTGATGAAGCACGAACCGTCTGGATGATTCGCAGAAGACGAGCCACCGTCCAGAGATGAGTTTAAGAGGTGCCTGTGAATATATACGTTCGGTTGCAAGCCTGACAGTCGATATTGCGCGCATGGGGCGCGTCGTCCATGACTGTGCCAGCTGCGCGGCTTTTACAAGTGTCTGTTCGATGAGAGATTGAGTGGCAAATGGACCGGGTGGACGAGGGAATGAGGAGTTTCTATACAAGTCATTCCATAGTGTAGGTTCACAGGTTATGGCATGGAACCACTTTGAAACCTAATAGAGATGGGTCGATGTCGTGAGTGCGATGTGATGAAAGCAATTGTATATAATTGGGTTACGTACCGTTCGCCAACGGATAATGTCTCGAAGGTCGGTGTGACGCAGAACTCCGAGGACGAGTTCTGCAGGAAATAGGCAATGCTGAGTGGTTGTCGCCATGTTGGTTCGATGACAATGGTTCGAAAAGTAAACGTCGGGGTCAAAATTCCCAAGGCAACACCCACTCAGATTAGTCGATCGCTACAGAATTACCCCCCCCCCCCTAAAAAAAAAGAGATAGCAGCAGCCAGTTTGCCTACAGCAAGGTCCTTCGCCGCTCTGACAGCCCTAGCTAATTAATTCGGATGAACAGGTGACGGTTTTGGAGACGACGACTCGGACGTCCTACCGTATGTGATGCATTTTTGGCGCTAAGTGCCCCCGATTCCCGATGCTTCTTCTCCATCGAAAAGGCGCAATTGAAGCCAACAACTTGAACGCATCACCGCACGTGCAATCATTTTCCGAAGCCATCCATGGCGACGACTTGGTCGTGGTCGAACAACGACAACGAGGTCCACTGGCTGTTACGGCGTCGCCGCACGCTTACCACCAACAACCTCGTTCCTCGCGACCCAAAACGATGCAATCAGCGTGCGTTCGATCTTTGATCGTTCATGGACCCGACGGTGCAGCCACGCTTAATCAAACGTCGTCTCCACACCGACGTCCAGGTTCATTCACCTTCGACAACCCTCCCAGGCCATATCCCAGATACCCTCGCCCATTTCTCCAACCCATGGGTGTGCGTCCTCTGTCCCGTACGACCCCTTGTGCGATCGGGACCAATCAGGTAGGAAGATCCGGAGGGAAAGATGGGTGGGTCATAACCAGGCAGGGCGCCAAACCGTTGACGATGCTTCTAGTACTAGCCTGAGATCGGTACATTTGAGGTGCGTCAATGACCACCGTTCGGGAAAGATTATCGTCGCGTTCAGCCACAAGGTCGATTCAACAAGACCGGCGTCATCTCGCCTCGGTTTACAGGTCACCCTGCTCTCTCTTGCTTGTGCTTCGGGTACATCTATTCCTGCCCGTCGTACTGTATTCACCCTTCAAGTTTTGCGACACTGATTGAATCTGGATCACGAAGAGGCGCGTCGCAAGGATGTCGGTGACAAGATAGCCGGATATGTATACTATATAGTCGATTGGCCGTGTAGTTTTGCGGGTATGTAGAGTATTTCAGTTCATTCGAATTCGTGCATCTCGTGCCCCTGCCAGTGGTGACTGGTCCATGCAGTATTCTTCTTGCGCTGCTATAACGCTTGTATGTGGGCGTCCAAAGATACAGAGGCTGTTGGACACATTTAAGCTGTCACGTCCGTCGTCCATGATCAACAAGGGCCATAGGTCGGTCTCTGCGGATGGCAACTTAAAGGTGTGAATGACACTGGCAACCACTACGAGTGCATCATTTCTTGTTTTCAAATTACCGGAAATGAATCAGACTCATGACACTGACCATGTCACGGTGGTGTTGATTCGCAAAGTCATTTGGTGTAACAGCCTTGCAACTTCTATCACCAGCTATTTCAGTCGCTGGCTGTGGCTGAGGCCTGAAGTCTCACATTACGATTGACATCGATAGCAGAGATAAGTACAAGGTAAAGGTAATTAGTCGGGTGTGACGTCAAAACACTCTATCCATCGTTCCCCATGTACAAAACGACTCAGATCAAATTGTATCATTGGAACACCAAGAACCAAATTTGGAGAAAAGCAGACAGCAGACCTTGGATAGCAGTGTGGTATCCAAAGCATTTAAAAGTACCAGAAGAACTTCGCAACCAGCCATCTTCGTTAAGTATCTATGTACATGCATCGCGGTAGGCACGAAGAGAATTAAAGCTGTGGGGTAAGGACATCGGATATTGAGGGCCATAAATGTCAAATGGGACAGACGCGGTCTCGGCATCCCAAATACGCACTGTTCTGTCGTCAGAGCCGGAGATGACCCACTTTCCATAAGGTGAAAACGAGACTGACGTGACGTAACCAATGTGACCGATGGCTTGGACGGACTCAGCAACGACAGAGCCTGTCTCGGCATCCCAAATGCGCACTGTTCTGTCTCCAGAGCCGGAGACGACCCACTTTCCATCAGGTGAAAACCCGACTGATTTGACCGAAGAAGTGTGTCCTCTCATGACACTCTGCAAAGATGGCATAGGTTCAACACCGCCGTGGTTCGTTCGAACAATCTCCTTGAGTTTGTGACTGTACATCCCTCGAATCTCCGAAATTTCTCGCCACACTGGCACTGCAGAGATATACAAGTGTGGTGTGCTCCGACAAATCATTCCCCGGAAAACTCTCTCATGAATTTCACGACCTCATGTGCGAGATCCGCCAAATTCTTGTCGCTGTTCTATTCCATCATCAATCTCGTTAAAATTCTCATGCAGGAGATTCACCAACCTGATATCACTGTTCTAGTATTTCCATCGCCGGTATCACCACTCTGGTATCACCCACCAGGCTGAGTGCCTCCAGCCAAAAGAGCAATCTAGAATCTATGAATGACTCGATATCGGACAGCCCATCAAAATCTGATGGCTTAATCTTCGAGAGTTTGAGATGCATCCCGAAATGCTGACAAGGATATCCAAGGGACTCTGGAATGGAATTCTGAATACGTTGGCGTAGGCCAGGGCCATCATCATTCGACACATCAGATGTCTTTAGACCCCACATGTTGAAATGCAATTGCTCCTTCATGAGCCGCAGGCAGCAACGGGCGAGAACCCGGTGCTGATCTGATGTATCGATGAACCATGGCTTGCTCCCACAACGCTTGGGATGGTGAGATAATCCGTAACAGACGCATGGATGGCCCTAATTGGTTTATCTTTGCTGATGGGCGTTTCAATGCTAAAAGTTGATCGATGGTTTTGGCAGTAATTGGCACCTGTCCAACAACGACAGCACCGACAATGGCTTGGAACTCGTCCACAAAGCGAGTATTCCTCCAATCACCAACTGACTCCAGGACAGTACCAAATAGACTATTAAGCCTTTCAGCGCTGTTAGTACTGTCCGACATGAGCAGATACTCGATGCTGGTTTGTGGATGAAAAGAATTTTCAACGAATGATACCACCGTTGACGCCAAAAGGCAGAACTCCCTCCATGTAACGTGAGAGTTTAAGCATGGTCAGGCTTCCCGGTCAGTAAACTGGTAGCCGACGCGAGGGGCGACTCTTACGGATTCTATCCATGCCAACCTCCAAGAATTCGAGTACCTCCTGGGTGGATGGTGGAAGCTCGACCCGACTGATGCGATCATTGTTCGGGGATGACACGAATGGGTCAACGATGTCTGATTCAGCCCGACTGGTAACGAGAAATTTGAGCGGGGGAAGAACCTGGCAGAACCTCTTTGCTATAAGGTCCACGAGCACCCTGCGTGTTTTGTCCTCTCCACATTCATCAAGAGCGTCTAATGTCACTGGGAGAGAGGAACCAAGTATGGATCCACATGCCGTCAGAGGCTCATCAATAAGCTTTGTGAACTGAACGGCAAGGGATTTGGTGGCTACCTCGGGATTTTTTTCGATCGCTTTGAGGATACTAACTCGGATATCCGAATTGTTGACGGCTGGTTGATAGGCGATGGTGCGGATGACAAGGCTAGGATGACTCGAGGTGGGCTCGTCCCTGTCAAAGAACAAGTATCCAACGCACAGCCCTCGACATGCCTCGGCAACAGAATGCGCTATGGAGCTCTTGCCAAAACCTGCGTCGCCACAAAGCCAGTGGATTTTGGCCTCAGAGGAAAAATTGTATGCCCAATCTACAATGGGGTCGATAATGTTTCGCCGTGCGCCGGGTAGACATCCCTTGCGCCCGGAGGGATCCACAGCAGCAGGGCCGACGATTTTATTGAGACGCGCTAATAACATCGATGAGCTACACAGAATCGGAGAAAAGATGTGCGACCGACCTTGCTCTGTATCACTAGTTGCCGACGCGGGTTTAGGATTAAGGACTGGAATGAGAAATGCTGACATCTATGAGCTATAGCAAAGGAGATAAAATATGTTAACCGACGTTGATCTGTATGACCGGCTGTCAAAGCGGATTCGGGATTGCGGACTTGATTTTGAAATGCTAACATTCATGAGCTATAGGAAATGCGAGAGACGGTATTGACCAACTTTGCTCTGTCGAAGTGGATTCAGGATTGCGGACTTGATTTTGCAAAGCTAACAATATCTGTGAGCTAAAGGAAACGGATGAAAAAACATCGACCGACGATGTTCTGGGAGACTGTCTGTCGAAGCGGATTCGGGATTGATTTCGAGGAATTTATTTCGAAGAGCTAACAACATCCGTAAGTTATAAGAAACGAGAAAAACATTGACCAACCTTGCTCTACGTGGCTGGCTGTCAAAACAGATTTGCACTCTGGGCTGCGGACCTGATTGAGGCGCTAACAACATCTGTCGGCTCAAGGAAATGGGAGAAAACGTATTGACCGACCGTGTTCCACAAGATGACTGGCTGTCGAAGCGGATTCAACCACTGCGAATTACAAGATCGACCCAGCGTTAATATAAATGTACATGATGGCTAACCTTGCTCTGCATTGCTTGGTATGGAAGCGGATTCGACTATTAAAGTCTGTGGATCAAAAATTCGTAGCAGCCTTAAGCAAGATCTTGACTTGTTAGCCTTTGACATTTGCAGATATGGGCTGGCGAGGACGTAGATGTGGATTCTGGCTCCGAAGATGAATGGCAGGGCAGAAACACAGGAGAAGGGAACGTATGAATTTCGGGAGAGACACTGAAGCAGTGGTGGTGGAGGCTAATCAGAGTATTACATAACCTGGCGATGTAGTCCCTCACGTGCCAAACCAGTTCGACTGCCCAGAAGGAATGTGAACTGAACTTTCGGTCGACATGCCCTCTGTGACGTGCATCATCCAGACCACATGATTGACATGCATGTCGCTGTAACCTGTAAGATGGGTTCGCAATCAGTTTGTCAGTGATGTAATTGGCGATGAAATATTGATTGTGCCTCACTTGGTAGATCTCGTGGTTTGTTATTGTCTCTGTTGTTGTCGTGCGAGCGCTGATATCGACGGTCCCTGGCCATACGAGGGCAGTGGTTCGGACCTGGTCCGACTCCGAGTCAATTTAGGCGAATTGCATTATGAGTAGCGGTGGCTAGTTGATGAGGGTCACAATGAGGACACCTTCCACGACATGGTGCTCTTCTTCACGTCGACGGGTGCATCGAGCTCACACATTTAGACGTCGTCCGACACGACGAGCAGAGGTGGATCCGACAGCGGCGCTCTACATGGGCAGAGACAAGGTCGAGAGCGAGTGTCTTGTGGGACGACAGCGCCGACGCTGACGCACCCAGGTAGACGACCTGATCAGCAGGACGTCTGGTTCCATGTCGACAAGCTAGGGTAGCGCCGTCGTCAAAGACAGGATCGAGTTCTGGAACGATGTGTACGGTGCGCCTATTTGCATCCTCATATCATGTGCGATTTGAGACCATGACCAGGATTCGACCTCGCTCAAATGGCGCACGGCATCTACGAGGATGCCATCATCGATATCGTCGACCCCGACTCCATCGTCAACGATCTCTACCTCATCAAGGTACCGTTCTTCCCTCTTCCCGTCACTCCCACTCACTTATTTCCATCAGGACTTCCATCTCCCATCCATCACTCGCCGCTAACTCGATTTTGCATCTTCCTTTTCACTTGTCTCTACATCGCTTATGCGCACCAAAATCCACGCGCTCGTACTCTGTTTCGACACGTTCTTCACCACCACTTCCGAAGCGGTCTCCTCAGGCGTTCCCGTGAGGGTGATCAAAGACGGCGACATCGCCCTCGCAGAGGTGTGGGGAAACCCCCTCCGAAACGGCGTGCGAACGTCGGCACGGAGTTGAAAGAACGCGAGGAGAAGCGCGTGATCAGTTTTAGTACTGGACAAACGAGTCGAGCAACACATTGGACGCAGACGGTGTTTTTCCGCGGACCCGATTTTTGCCGAGCAGGGTGAGTCCCATAGCAGGAATTTCGTGACGTGAGCTGACTTGGACGCGCGCTAGGGACGGTCGTGGAGGGGTCGCTTTATTGTAAAAAGAGCCAGGGGAATTCGAGAGAGTTGGATGTCGAGATTCATTGTTCGGTGAGGCCTCACCGAAAATACATCCGAGCAGCCTTTGTCTGCCCTGTTCGAGCCCAGCTCTTTGATTAAGTTTGGAACATGCCTGGCCATTGATGCAGACGGACTTGTAATGGATCGACACCAACTATATCACAATCCGGCCCTAACCTCACGATTTCGTGAACTAAACCGCCTTCGCATCCACCCTTTAGCTTTACGTCCCTCCTGTACCGCGCTGAGCACAGCCACCCCCATCGCACCTAGGAGATGGACGTCTGGCAGATAGTGCATACGCGTCGTAAGTACCTTGGTCCCCTCTCTCGTGCACAGACTAACGACCGGGTCGCCTTCGGCGACCCGGTCGGATCAGCAATATACCACTCGGTAGCCACGGATTGAAATCAGACCATCCGTTAATTATACTCTCAGGTGGAACCAAAGAATAGAAACTGCACTCTTCACGGAAACACTACATAGAATTAACGACCGTCGAATCACATCGACAACACAGGACACATATGATTAGTATTGTCGCTCGTCTGTAGCTGTAGTTATTCGGTATACCATATCTACTCAACATCTACAACCAGGACCTGATCGACTTCAGGACTGACATGACAATAGTAACACAGCCTGCCTCTCACGCCATCGAAGTCGATATTCTCGCGATCAACCACAGGATCATCCTCGTCCCTCCACTTTGCAGGCTCGATCTTCCCACGTGTGACAACCCACGGATCTTTTGTAGTGTCAATAGCGAACTTCAAGACATGCAGATTTTCGTCATCCTCCCAAGGCCTTGGTAGGTGATCCCCGATATAAAAGCCTCGTATGTGTCCATCCTTGAATACATCAATGTACTGACCCCACTGTTCATAGCGGTGTAACCGTACGCGTTCCTTCGGGATCTTGATAAGGCTCTCTTCGACAGTGATTGGTAGAACCTCGCCAATGGAACACTGAGGGAGCGTCAAATTGAGGTATGCGATGCCCAGCTCCCCTCTAGTGTGTGAGTCATGGGACCCTATAAGTCGTATGTGGGTCGCCCCGGTGGGTGGATCAATGCTAGATTCCATCACCTTTGCATCCACAACGTGGGTATTAAGTTCGACTTCATGAGTGAGGTCAAGAATGCATAAGCCATCCTCGCCTGGGTTTCCGTTGGGAGGAAGTCTGACAACAAGTATGACAGCCCCTGCACTCCGCCAACAACTACGCAGGGAGAGAAGGATGCTATGTGTGTCTTGGAGTATCATCTGAATCGAATACTAGATTCCCCAAAAAATTGTGTTAAACCATCATGACACTCAGAATTCCTGGAGAGGTTACATACCCGATTGTGTGTGTTAAGAAATGGCCCGACTTCTGGAAGTTTGTAGAATAGGCGTGTTTGTGTATCAAACACCAATTTATGAGGCCTAATGTAGAGGAAATGTGCATTTCCGGCGTCCAGTATATTTGGGCAAGTGGGATCATTGTTTGCTTGGACCTGGGGAAGGTCCATGACGTCAAGGTCAGAAGGCTCGCCAGTGTCCTGATTCAACCGGAATTGTAAAAGCTTCCTGTCCAAGTATTCCTATGCTCAAGAAGACCGTAACGAGAGGTAATAGACATACCACCGTGGTGAAGTACTGGACGACTTAAAAAGCACATACACGACACAGTCACGGCGTCCCTCAGTGGATACCATATATGCAACATCCCATCTGGACTTGTCCAGGAGCGCGTTTTGCTCCCAGAGGACCCGGGGTGCGACATGGGTGGTGGCACGAGGATCGACGTGATGAAGTACAAATCGTCTAGATGATTCGCAGAAGACGAGCCACCGTCCAGAGATGAGTTTAAGAGGCGCACGTGGATATGCATGTTCGGTTGTGAGCCTGACGGTCGATATTGCGCGCATGGGGCGCGTCGTCCATGACTGTGCAAGCTGCGCGGCTTTTACAAGTGCCTGTTCGATACCAGATTGAGTGGCAAATGGACCGGGTGGACGAGGGAATGAGGAGTTTCTATACAACTCTTTCCATAGTGTAGGTTCACAGGTTATAGTACGGAACCACTTTGAAACCTAGTAGAGATGGGTCAATGTCGTGAGCGCGATGTGATGAAAGCAATTGTATCATTGGATTGCGCACCGTTCGCCATCTGATAATGTCTCGAAGGTCGGTGTGACGCAGAACTCCGAGGACGAGTTCTGCAGGAAATATGCGAGGCTGAGTAGTTGTCATGTTGGTACAATGACAATGGTTCAAAAAGTCGGGACTCAAAATTCCCAAGCTAACAATTAGTAGTAAACTCAAGCCACTAGTCTGGCATGCAAACAAGAGCCTGGTGCACTATGTACGTTCAAAGTCTTGACGGAAATGAAATGGTGAATTCATCTCTGCCCATTGCCCGTTGCCCATTGCCCGAGTTACCAGGTCTCTGCGTCATCCTCCTGGTAAGTAGTACTTTCCTCTAACAGTTTTCCTGCTAAAGTGCTAAGGTCCAAGTGTTTCTGGCGCTGTCCCACTCGAACTTCGCTTTACCTCGTTCACGGGTTCAGTAGGGGTACTGCGCAAAACGACCTCCTTCACTCATGCTCTCTTCTTCAGGTCAACAGCCTGAGGCCAATGTCAAGGACATTCAATTTGATTTTTTGATGCTACATCAGAAAATTACCATAGAAAGCATCATTCTCAATCCCAGACATCCATACTGAGCATATATGCACTCCATATAAACTATCTGGTATGTTCATTGTCTGTGGTTCACAGTTTCAACAGGTTCTGCAATCTTTAAATGGATCATGGATCTGACAAATTTCTGCTGGATGTCAGGTGTGTCAGGGTAAGCATGATGAGAAGAAGAAGGGTGTGTGTACACACTCCTCCAGTACTCTGGGTCCTTTTGGTGGGATACATAGTGACAATGGTTTGCATACAGTGTTGTTGTCATGTGCTGGTATGTCCAAACAGGCTTTCTGTGTTCTGTCTTGTTGTGCTCAGATTCAATCATTGAAACATTGGTAAATATCACATTCATGATACCACTTGATGTCCTCAGGTTGAAGCCAAGGCCATCCAGCATTTATGCTCTCAAGCAGCATCAAAGAATAGATCTTGAAGCCCAACTTAACAAAAACACCACATAAAACCAACCACACATTTAACAAGTGATACATTCTGAAATGACAACAGCATCACAAAACAAGAAGCAAAGAAAAGCCCCCAAATGTGACTGGAACTGGCACTTCCAGCTCATTGATCATAGTGGCATATCAATAATGTGCAAGATACATTTGACATAATGCAATCTACAGTGATCTCTGGGAGATTTTTGGCTGTTGGAAAGGACTCTGGTGCATGAAACAACTGTTCAGGTTGAGCTTTCTTGCATGTTGATTTACCAACACAGGATACTTATGATTGTTGGTTATCTCTAGTTCAAGACATCAAGTGATCATTGTTATAGCAATATTAGATCTACTCATTATTTACAACCATGACCTGATTGACTTAAGGACTGACATGACAATAGTAACATATCCTGCCTCTCATGCAATCAAATCCAATATTCTGGTGGATCATCCTCATTCCTTCACTGACTCAATTTTCTCACAGTTTTTTTGTAGTGTCCAGCAAACCTCTGGACATGCTGATTTCCATTGTTCCCTAATGCTTTGGTAAGTAATTTCCCCTGTAAAAGCCTTATATATACATTGTTGGATGTTAATGCTGGGTGTTGGAATGTAGTACAGCGAACACTTGAAGTAGTTTGGAGACTTGTTGTGGGTGAAGCAAAGAGAAGATATGTCTCACTACCCAATGCACACACTTGGGGCTCATGGATGTGCTAAGTAACAATGCTGGATTGTGTAGAACTAGCTGGGGAATACAAGCGAAGTCTGGTAGCTACTTATACGACATATGATACTGTGCAATCCTATGTGTGCAGTAGGGGCTATGTGACTGCGTACTACGTAAGGCTATGTGCGCAGTATGGGCTGTGGTTGGATGAGTAAGGGAACACGAGTCATCATATAAGGAGAATGATGATGAGGAGAGGTTTGGTCCATTATGTAAGGAAAAAGTAAAGCATGACTCAACAAGTAAAGCGTGACTCGACAGGTGGAGCATGATTCAACAAGTAGAATAAAAAGATGAAAGAACCTAGTGAGGAGATGAAGATAAGTGTCTTGCAAAGACATGAGAAGAAACGATGAGTCCGTAGACATAGGGAAAAGAGGGGTTGTAAGGGAAAATCGTAACATTACCCCCTTCGTAATGTTGAAGCACCTGCTCAACGATCTGGTCCCTTGCTATCTTCCTTGTTGACCTTATAGTTGGTGAAGTCAAGGTTGCCATCAAGAAAGCCGTCATCACAGTCAAGCCCGTTGTAAACCAGGCAATTGGCATGAATGTGCCCATATTCATCACATTCCCCACACCACCTTCGGGGGCATCTAGCCTGAACATGTCCTGGGGCATGTTTATGGCATCAGGGACAGGTGTACAGTGGCTCAAAAAACTGTCCGCATGTTTGCATATTTTACATTAGTTATGACTAAACACAATAACCCCTGATTTTAGCCCTAAACAACAAGTGTATAGAATGAGGTACTCATGCTTGGCTTTCTATTGGTCCAAGAATCAAGTGATTTGGATAAGAATGGATAGAATAGCAGCCATTTGAAAATGACATGTCATGCGGACA
>JBBPLF010000942.1:0-13523 GCA_038089615.1 Aureoboletus auriporus
TTGGTTCGAACAGTCCCATAGGTGTTATAAACGCAGCTTTCCATCTGTCCTGTGGTTTGATAAGGACGTTGTTGTATCCCCATCGGATGTCCATTTTGGTAAAAATGGACGATCCTTTGAGTTGGTCGATGAGATTGGAGATAAGGGGAAGTGGGTACGCGTTTTTGATGGTATGGGAGTTGAGGTATCGATAGTCCTGACATGGACGTACAGATCCATCCTTCTTTGGTATGAAGAAGAACAGGGATGCTTGTGGGGATTTGGATGGGACGATTTTTCCAGATTTCAGATGCTCCTCAATGAAATCCTTGCAGGCTTCCTTCTCTTTGGGATTTAAGGGGTATACTTTGGCCACTTTTGGTACGAAGGTGGAGTCAAGGTCTACTCCATGGTCAAATGGTCGGGATGGTGGTAGCTCATCTTCCTCTCGTTCAGTGAAGACGTCAGAGAAGTCTTTATATTCAGGTGGGAGTGTTTTTTCTTTAGGTTTTTCTTGGGATGCGAGCTCAGTGGCGATTGTCGTTTTTCTGAGGGTCTCTATCCTTTTATCCATTCTTTTTTTCCACATTTTGGCTATTTTCTCGTCTGGGTCCAGTTCTAGGTATCGGACGAGGTATCTTTGGCATATCGCTTTCAGAGAGTCGTGTCGTGAGGTTTTCGGTTTGTCAGGCAAAGCGACTTCTCCTGTGGTCCAGTTTATTGAGGGGTTGGTTTCTCGAAGCCAAGTTATGCCAAGAATTAGGTTTTCTTTTCCGCAGTTGATGACAAGGAATTCCCTCTTCTTGTTTACTTCTCTGATTCAAATGGTGAGGATCACCTTATGGCGGATGATTCCTCCTATGTTCGGGGATCCATCGGCGTTTTGTGCCTTCTTTGGTTTATCAAGTTGGATCTGTTTGTAGCCTTTCTTCTTCACTAGATCGCAATCTATGAAGTCTTCGCTTGCTCCGCAGTCAATGAGGGCAAATGTGTCGACAATTTGGTCGTTTTCTTGTTCGAACAGTGAAATAGGGATTCACATAGATTCACTGTTTGGATCAGATAAGAACACTAGTGCTATTACTTTGGGATTGGAGAGCGTTGACCCTTTCCTCCCATTTAAAAATCCTTCTTTGGGATTTCTTCTTCTTCAACCCAGGTTGTGGCAACGGTTTCTGGTTGGTTGATGTCATAGAGGATGTCAAGTGTGCGTATGAGTTCCTCCTCAGTGACACCTCTTTCTTTTAAGGTGTCCTGGTATTCTTCAAGCTTGGTCTTCCTGACCTGTTCTTTCCTTGCGGGGTTCCTCTGCGGGCAAGGAGGGGCCCAGTTGTTGCTCTTTCCTTGTCCTTCTGGACGTTTGTCTCGGGGGTGATTCCTGGAGTGGCATCCTACCCGGTGGCATTTGAAACACTTGTTCTGTTTCATGTGTTCTGCCCTTTCTACCGGTGAAAGCTGGGTGTAGTTGATGCAGACTGCATCAACGTCCATGGCATTAGGATGTTAATGCTGGGCGTCGGAACGTAGCACAGCGAACACTCGAAGTAGTTCGAAGACTTGTTGTGGGTGAAGCAAAGAAGAAGGATGTCTCACTACCCAATGCGCACACTTGGGGCTCGTGGATGGGCTAAGTAACAACGCTGAATTGTGTAGAACTAGCTAGGGAATACAGACGAAGATGAGTAACTACTTATACTAGGCATGAGACTGCGCAATCCTGTGGACGCAGTATAGGCTATGTGGCTGCGGACTGCGTAAGGCGATGTGCGCAGTACAGGCTGTACTTAGAGTGGATAAGGGAACACGAGTCATCATATACTGTAAAGAGAATGATGACGAGGAGTAATGGTCCAAATAAGGAAATGTGACTCGAATGAAACGTGACTCAACAAGTAAATGAAGCGTGACTCAACAAGTGAATGAAGCGTGACTCAACAAGTGAATGAAGCGTGACTCAACAAGTAAATGAAGCGTGACTCAACAAGTAAAAGATCCTAGAAAGGAGAAGAAGACAAGTGCCTAGCGAAGGTGCTAGGGGAAACGATGAGTCCATAGACATAGGGAAAAGAGGGGTTATAAGGGAAAATCGTAACATAGGATCTCTAGTGGATCTTCCCTTGTTAGGGAGGTCCACTTTTTGTCCCTTTCGCAGATCCTCTATCCTTTTGTTCTGAGCATGAAATACTCCTGCCAGCCTGAGCCATTCGGAGAGTTTGTCAGGAAGGGGATTGATGGAGAGGATCTTTGTGGAGATGTTGGGGTCCAGTCCTTTCATAAGGTAGTTTATCTTGGTGACTTCATTGTCTATTCCCGCTATGGCCTCTGCAGCCTCTGGAAGGCAGTGATGTAGTTGGTGTATCCAGCATCACTTTTCCCTATCTGCACTAGTTTGTCTAACTGGTCCCTGGCTTGGTTCTTGTAGTCGAAGGGGAAGAAGGTTTTCTCGAATAGTTCCATGAGCTTGGCAAAGGTGAGATCTTTTATTGTGTTATTGGCAAGCTGCATGTAGATGGACTCAGAGAAAGCGCTTCCTCAACCCTTGCTCATTTTCGCAAGGGCAGTTAGGACCTTGGTGTTTTCATTGTAGAACTTTTGGTTCATATTGAAGTAGGCTGTCATGGCCATCTTCCAACATATAGCATCCTTTGGATCTCCAGAGAAATCTGCTGGGAGTCCAGCCTTGAGTTCTGTATCCTTGCTTCCATGGTCCGACATTTCTATGTCAGAGTGGGGTTCTTCAGGTTGTGGGGGTGGCGGTTGTCTAGGAATGGGTGGTGCCTCTTGGATTCTCCAGTCCTCTGTGGGGATTGGTGCTGGGAGAGCAAAGAGTGAGGTCGGTGTAAGAGTATCATCTGATGAATCAGAAGGGGGACGTATGGTCCGTCCTCATCGAGATCCTTGTCCAGAAATGGTGGGCGTATCTTTCTGTCAGGAGACAGAGATGAGGTTGAAGAGCTAGTTCTTTTGTTAACGCTGGGCGTTGGAATGTAGCACAGCGCACACTCTAAGTGGTTCGAAGACTTGTTGTGGGCGAAGCAAAGAGAAGAGATGTCTCACTACCCAATGCGCACACTTGGGGCTCGTGGATGTGCTAAGTAACAACGCTGGATTGCGTAGAACTAGCTGGGGAAATACAGGTGAAGTCAGGTAACTACTTATACAATATATGCTACTGTGCAATCCAGTGTGCGCAGTAAGGGCTATGAGACTGCATACTGCGTAAGGCGATGTGCGCAGTATAAGCTATGCATCCATGGGAAAAGGAACACGAGTCATCATATAAGGAGAATGATGACGAGGAGGGGTTTGGTCCATTAGGTAAACAAAGGCGGTTCCGAAAGGTTCCGGTGAGAAGAGAACTGATAATACTGAACAAAGGTGGTTCTGAGAAGTTCCGATTCAGAATCAGAAAGGTAAGGTGTGGTTCCGAGGGGTTCCGGTTCGGAAGTAGAAAAGCTAACTGGGGAAAGAAGATAAGCATCTGGCAAAGACGTGGGGAGACATAATGAGTCCATAGACATAAGGAAAAGCAGGGTTATAGGGGAAAATTGTAACAGACCTCCTTCCTAACTCATTCACTGAGAATGACGACACGACCCTCTTTCCCACTTCCCTCTTCGTCAACCTCATCAACACCTCCCTTTCCGATTGTATCAAATCCGCTTCCACCTCCAACCCCCTCGTTCTATGGGCCCTCCAATCTATGGAAGGTATCATCCCTCCTGCCCTCCGCTCCCATCTCTCCAACTGGCAATCCCACGACGGCATCCTTACTTACAGGGGTCGTGTCTATGTTCCCCCTGACGACTCCCTTTGTCACTCTGTTCTCCTCCATTGTCACGTCCACGAATCCACCGGCCATCCTGGTTTCCTCAAGACTCGCCAACTTGTCTGTGCTGAATTCTGGTGGCCCAGTCTTGCCTCCTTTGTTTGTACCTACGTCGAGGGGTGCGCCACCTGTCAACAAAATAAGGCAAACACACACCCCACGTCTCCTCCTCTCCTCCCCATTCCGTCCTCTACCTCTCGTCCTTTCCAACAAATCTCTTGTGATCTGATTGTTGATCTCCCTCCTTCTGCCGGCTTCAACTGTCTCTTGGTCGTGGTCGACCATGGGCTTACTAAGGGGGTAATTCTTTGTCCCACCAAGACAACCATCACTGCCGAGGGCATCACGGCCCTCTTTTTCCACAAAGTCTACAAACGGTTCAGTCTATACAACAAAATCATCTCTGATCGCAGTCCCCAATTCGCTTCATCCTTCACAAAAGAACTCGGAAAACTCCTCGGCTACAACCTATCCTTGTCCATCGCTTACCACCCGCAATCCAACGGAGAAACCGAACATGTGAACCAAGAAATTAAAACATACCTCTGCATCTTCTGCGGAAATAACCCCACCTCATGGTCCGACTCCATCTCCCACGCCGAATTTGCCCACAATCACCATCCTCACTCCGTCACCAACCAATCTCTGTTCTATCTCATGATGGGATATGAACCCTGTGCCCTACCCACTGTCCTTCCAGAAACCACCCTTCCCGCCATCGAAGAACGATTGAAAACCCTCACCACCGCTCATAATGAAGCTCTTGCCGCCCATGAATTAGCACGACAAGTCATGGCCTCTCACACCAGGAAAATTTTCTCTCCCTTCCAAAAAAGAGATAAAGTTTGGCTAGAAGCACGGAACCTCAAACGATCTATTGCCAATCCGAAGTTCGCACCGAAGCGAGAAGGACCTTTTACCATTGTCAAGGTACTATCCCCAATCACTTATCAACTCTGCCTATCCCAAACATGGAAATCCACCCCGTGTTCCATGCCTCCCTCCTATTGCCCTATCGCGAAAACACCGTACACGGCCCGAACTTCCCTGCACCACCACCTGACCTTATCGCTGGAGAAGAAGAATATGAAATTGAGAAAATTTTACGCCACAGAGGAACTCCATCCTGTCGGTCCTTCCTGATCCGATGGAAAGGATACACAGCTGAAGATGACTCATGGGTCCCTGAGCGCGATTTGAAACATGCGAAGTCCACTCTCCTAGACTATAAGAACCGTCACCCTTCCGTCTTCCAGAAAAATGCTCCGTAAACGAAAATTCGAATTCCAACCTGGACTCCCCTTCTACAAATTCTTCTTCCTCTTTCACAACGACCTTCCACCATCTCACCCCCTCAAACACCAATACTTCTGCAACAAGAAATACAACAATTGTCCCTGGCATTACGAATCGTGATCCATCATGCCTCTTATTTACTCCCCTCGTTCTCCTACCCCAGTTCCCTCCGTTTCCATTTCTTCTATTACCATACCTTTGTCTGACAGACTTTCTTCTCATCCTTCATCACCCGCTCCCCTTGAATCCTGGAGCACCAACTACTGGGGCCCCACCACTGCTGACACCCCCGCTGTCCCAATAACTGAACTGGTTCAATCCGTTGATCTTCCCCTCTCTGCCTTCTGTACCCAAGACATCCCCACCACCACCGCCCTTGACTTATTGGCCAGACAAATCGCCAATCCCCGAATGACCATTTACTTCGGAAGTCACTTCGATATGGAATCCCTGTTATGGAACCTCCATCGTGCCTTCCTTCAAAACCAACATCTTGCCCACCTTCTCTCTCTCGCTTTATCCAATGAAAGTATTGCCTCTCGCATTGGCATCCTTTGACAGATCCAAATCCAAACTGAAGGAAATCTCCTCTCCACTCTTTACCAACTCCAAATGCCACTCACAGTCTCTGAGATCAATTGTTATCATCGCCAATTGGGAGAAGTACAAGCCCGTCAAGAACAACGGACTGGGACTCCTGCTCCCACCCTTCCTCCTTCCCCTCCTGTCCCATCTATGCCCTCTGCGTCATCTGCCGACTTTACCATCGAAGAGCAACAAGCTGAACGTCTCGCTATTGCTGTCACTCAACATCTTCTTCCCCCAAACTTCCCCACGTTCATCACATGGCGAGAAGCCGACGGACGCCAACCTTCCTCTAATCCCACCAACTGCTGCTTCCATTGTCAACAAGAAGGTCATTTCATGGCCAACTGTCCTGACTATCGCTGCCACCACTGCCGAATCATCAGACCGGGTCATGTTGCTTCTCGATGCCCTTGGCATCGTCGTTCCCCACTGACTTCTATCTCCCCCACTACCAGTACTTCCTCTACCAACCCTCTCCCCATTCCCCCTCCACACTTCTACGTCCCTCGTATGATTTTGGCGAATTCCTCTGCCCCTCGTCACCATCGTTGTACCTGGAGGTGAAGTCAATGATATTCAGACTGCCCCCTTATCCAATCTCGTCAACGTTCCGAATCCCCTTCCATCAATGACTCCTTCACTGACAAAGATCACAGAGACGACGTTTGGGACGACACTGCTGTCGCCAATGTCACCGGTTCCCCGGGTGCGGACTATGACTTTTAATTCTTTTGTTCTCTTCGCAGCTTTGAATGTACTCCAGGGGTAATGTTACGATTCACCCCTATTCATTTTTCCTCTTGTCATCTTGCTTACTTCTCCAAGATGTTCCTATCGGACGCCTTGTCATCTTGCTTACCTTTCTATGTGTTCCTATCGGACACGTGTCTTGCTGTATAGCCTGCTTGACATCATCATTTTCTCTTCCATCTTACTTGCTGTATATTACTAAACATTCTTAGGAATTCCTCTTTTCCTTTCCCTATATAAATCCTATGATACCTATGATGTACTTCATGCTTGACCTACCTGGAATAGCATCACCTTGTACATCGTCCTTGATCCCTCAGATCCCTTGTCTCCCTTGAAGTCCTTGTCCTACTCGGAGTGGACGCTCCCTCAAAACCCTTGAACCACTGACAACAGTGTTGTCTTCGGAAGTACCCCTTGAACTCTTGAACCATCTATGACAAACGTTCGTCCTAGAGAGAACCCTTGAACCGACCAGGTCTACATTCACCTCTACCCGAGTTGAGCATAACAGTTTCAAGAATGTTGGTGCAACCGTCTCTGCCAAGAAGTTTGTCCTCACCACTCCGGACATGATTGTTGTCAGTTGTAAATATACCTTTGAAGGTTGCATTCCCCCGGATCCCAAGGTCCAGAAAATTTGTGACTGGCCTGAATGCACTATGCTTAGCCAGGTCCATGGATTTTTCGGGACATGCAGTGTGTTACGCATTTTCATTAAAGGTTACACATCAATTGCCAAACTGCTTGTTGATTTGATGCAGAAAAGTGTTCCTTTTTCGTGGGGCGTAGCCCAGCAGGAAGCCATGCAGTGTCTTAAAGATATGATACTCAAATCACCTGCTTTGCATCGTCTTGACTATGAGTGTGGTCAGGAAGTGGTACTTGCTGTGGATATGTCATATATTGCTGTTGGTTTCATTCTTTCCCAAGACAGGGAGGACAGCAAACACTATCTGAACTGTTTTGGCTTTATTACGCTTAATGAAGTCGAGAGTCACTATTCCCAGGCAAAGCTTGAGCTTTACAGCTTATTTCGCACACTTTGGGCACTTCACATTTTTATTTTTAACATCACTAACTTTACAGTCAAAATGGATGCCAAGTATGTCAAGGGTATGATCAATAACCCTGACCTTCAACCGAACATAACCATCAATCATTGGATTGCAGGTATCCTTCTTTTCCATTTTCATCTTGTCCATGTCCCTGCAGATCATCATATGGGTGTGGATGGATTATCATGCTGCCCTCCTGCTAAGGAGGATACACTGGAACATGATGACATAGAGGATCGGCTTGACAAATCCTATTCCTTCTCCATGCAATTGCTAAATGATCAGTCCTATTTCCCAGCTCAGCTTGTCCTTCAGGGCCATCCTTACGGGTGCACTACTGGACCAGCTTCCTCTTTGTGCTTGTGCTCATATGATTGCCTGTATTTGACGGTCAAGTCATTCGCACTATCTACAGATCCCCCTCTGCTCTCCCAATCCAATAGCATCATTGAGACCCCTTCTATCCCGCGTTCTCTGAAAGGCATTCAGTGGGACACTAGGCTCAAACAAATTATCACATTCCTTGAGTCTAGTGTTTGCCCTTCTAAGATGTCCAATCAGGAGTTCTCCGCATTTGTTGCATCTGCTACGCATATTTTCTTCCTCCATGGAAACCTTTGGCGTCATGAGCCACATGGTCGCCATCAGTTAGTCATCCCAGAAGACTGTTGTTTTGCACTTATTAAGCAAGCACATGATGACCTGGGGCACAAAGGTGCCTATACTGTGCGGATGCAGCTTTTGCTGCGCTTCTGGTGGCCTATGCTTACTGAAGACGTCAAATGGTATGTATGCACCTGTCACCAATGCCAACTTCACCAAACTGTCAAACTCCACATTCCCCCATCTGTACCCAATGTTATTGGTCTTTTTCACAAGGCACATATCGACACCATGCTTATGCCTTGTGCTGGCGGCTATTGCTATATTGTACAAGCTTGTTGTGCGATGTCCGTGTATCCCGAGTTTCGCATGTTATGATCTGAGAACACCACCACCCTCACCAATTTTATTTTTGAGGATATCCTCTGTTGTTGGGGACCTCTATCCAAAATCGTTACCAACAATGCACCAGCTTTTGTGCAGGTGCTCAACATCCTCTCCTCACGTTATCATATCTGCCATATCCGCATCTCCCCCTACAATTCACAGGTGAATGGTGTGGTCGAATGACATCATCTTGATGTCCAGGAGGCTATCATCAAAACTACCCAGGGGAAGGAATCACATTGGCCATGCATAGCTCATTATGTCTTTTGGGCGGAATAAGTTATCATCATCAAATCTGTCAGGTTCTTGCCATACTTCATGATACATGGTGTTGAACCTCTTTTTCCTTTTGACCTATCTGAAACGACTTATCTTGTTCCTCTTCCTGATGATCAACCACTTACAACCTCAGGACTTATTGCATGGCATGCAAAGCATTTTCAGAAGCATTATGAGGATCTTGCACAAATACACGAGACTATCCTCAAAGTGTGTTATGAATCTGTGAAGCATTTTGAAGTGTCATTCAAGAACTGTATCAAGGATTATGACTTCAAGCCTGGTACTCTGGTACTAGTGTGCAATTCATGAGTTGAGAAAGAGCTGAACCAGAAGACGAAACCAAGGTACATGGGTCCTATGGTAGTCCTTCGCTAAACAACTGGCAGGTTTTATATCTTGGCAGAGTTGGATGGGTCTGTCTCACAGCTGCGTTATGCGGCTTTCCGTTTAATTCCCTATCATTCATGTTCTTGTACCTCACTTCCATTTCAGATTTTACTGGTTTAGACAAAGAAGAATTGGACAATCTGGTGTTACGATTTTCCCTTATAACCCCTCTTTTCCTTATGTCTATGGACTCATCGTTTCCCCTTATGTCTTCGCAAGACACCTATCTTCCTCTCCTCACTAACTTTCTTCGTTCTCACGCTTTACTTGTTGAGTCACGCTTTACTTGTTGAGTCACGCTCTACCTTTTGTTACCTAACAGACTAGACACCTCCTCATCACCATTCTCCTTATATGGTGACTCGTGATCCTTTACCCATTGATACATAACCCATACTGCGCACATTGCCTTACGCAGTGCACAGTTACATAGCCCTTACTGCACCCACCAGAATGCGCAGTATCATACATCATATAAGTAGCTACCAGACTTCACCTGTATTTCCCCAGCTAGTTCTACGCAATTCAGTGTTGTTACTTAGCACAACCACAAGTCCCAAGTATGCACATTGGGTAGTGAGACACTTCTCCTCTTTGCTTCGCCCACAACAAGTCTCCGAACTACTTTGAGTGTTCACTGTGCTACATTCTGACACCCAGCGTTAACATCTGGTAGGAATAGAAGGCGAATTGGAGGATTATGAAGGCAATCCTGGTCTAACCAATCAAAACACCTGAAATATCTTTCCTATCATCATATACCTGAACCCGATATGTATCTGTTTTACCCTGGGTTTTGTCTGATGCTCGCTTTCATCCTGGGATTAGTCCAGCAGTTATCTGTCTTACCCTGGGTTTTGTCCAGTGCCACGTTATGATCAGAAAAACAACAAACCATCAAACATACTTAGGTCTCTCTCTCTCTCTCTCTCTTGTCAAAAAGAAACAAAACAACAGAAAAATCAGATAAACAATTACAACAAAAGTGCTACATTATCATCTTTTATTCTCGCGTTTACACACAAAATATAAAACCATCACTTTTACTATGAAACAGGTGTCCTACATCATTATTTAACATGTGATTTCCTTTGCGCAATGGACATTGCGCACCATTCTTACTTTCTATGTCAAACAAGGTATTAATGCAAACTGTGTATGAAGTGTTAGGGTAACAAGGCTAAACTTTCAATCTCCTTTATCATAATTTCATTTTTTCTTACTGTCTTTTGCCTTTTCCTCAAACACTAGTGATGCATTTGCATTTGCAGCTTCACGTGGATTAATTGGACATTTGTGGATTCGGACAAAATATGTGATTTTACAAGGATAAATGATACAAGTACATATGGCGACACTACCTACTCAAGTTCATCGAGGCCCTTAATCAACACGTCGACCTCTCTATCCACCCTTTTTTCAGGGTGACTGTGACCTTGCTGTCTGTCAGCCTGAGGTTAGCCTCAATGTGTTGGCATTTGATGCCCCGCGATTTCTGCTCTATTCATGGTGTTAATACCAGTCAAGTTCCTATCATGTCACTCACCTGGTAGCGCACGTGATGCACTTGGCCCCGCTTTACCTGCCTTTGACATGCATTTCAGGCACGAGTACTTGCACCATTGCCTTATCACTTGGCACATGTTACAGGTGCTGACACAGGGCCCCACACACAAGTAGCAAAACTTGTCACACCTGGTGCACTTGGTCTCATGTAAGACTTCCGTGTGGTGGTCGTCTTCCTTCTCACTGAAGGAGTCCGTGTGCACTCACTATTTGTGTGTTAGCTGCGATGGAGAACAGCAAGGACGGAACTTACCTTGGTTCCTGTGAACCCACTTGATGTTACCGGCAAGTCCATTGTTGGAGGGTTCGTGCCCTCATCCTCAACCACTACGTCTTCATTGTCATCCTCCTCTACATCCTCGTTGTCATTCTCCTCAACATCCTCATTGTCATCTTCCTCAACATCCTCGTTGTCATCGTCCTCCTTCTCTGTCACTGGCTTGTTGCATCATGGGATGATGACAACTGACAGCCTCGCCTGTGCCCTCACCTTGGCCCGTGCTTTCTCCTCCTTCTTGGCCCTCCGTTTTGCATCTGCAGCCTTTTGCTTTGCCTCAATTCTCACCTCCATAGTGGCGCATTTTCATTTCCACCTTGATCACGTCATATGCCTTTTTGACACGTTCCCATGCTAGCTCTTGCGGGGATGGGTTGGACTCGAGGGCTTCATCAAGGAAGTCTTGAAGGTCGGTGGTGGACATGCTGTCAATGGTGGTGGTAGTAGGAAGAAAGGGATGAATGTGGTGCAACCACATCCTGCGACTTATATATGTGATCAACCACTTACCTCATTGGCAAACAATGGTGCGGAAGTTTTACTCACTTCAAATGCTTCCACATGTTCATGTTTGACACACACCTTGTTTATTTCCATCTTTCCACACTCACGTGACTGATTGGGGACAGTCAGTAGCAAAGACCCCCTTGGATGTAGAGAGCCATAAGTTTCTACTTTCACATATTGTCTAATCATCACCTAGGTCATTCTCCATCCTTATCCTTATCCCCTTCCTAATGTTTTCACCTTCTACCACAGCTGTCTAAAGTCATTTATGCACTCTCTTGCATCAACTCATAATGATCCAAACGAAATCCGCATAGTCTGCATTCCGCATTCCCACTTGGGTTTCATCGCTGGTGAGTCCTTTTGTTTGCATTGCATTTATGACTCGTTGTATCAAGTCGTATCACATCCCAATGACTTGAATTACTTTATTAAGTACTTTATTCACATATTTAGTCTTCTCTATGCCTTTGACAGGTATAGTGATGCATGTACCTTACTTGTTTCAGTCTAGGGTATGCCCAGACTATAAAAGACTATATTTAGACAGTTGAAATTCATCTTTTTTTGTCCTTTCATCTATCATTCCCTTCGTCAACTGTTTTAAGGGCTTCCACACAAGTCCTCATTGTCCTTATCATTTTCCGCTTTCACGTTCTTCGCATTACACTGTGCATTCCACGGATCCGCCATCGACTTTCAGCAGAACACTCCAGAAAGTCTCAGGTTTGTCATTAACGCTCTTCCCTGGTCAAAGGGTCTTGGCCAGTTGTCCCTCTTTTCATTCCTCTTACGTATTCCTTTAGGGGTGAACATATCGCTCCCTTCTTACCACCCACAGCAGCTATCCAAGGTTTTGTGACTCATATTCTTGAGATCCAGAGCCTTGTACATTTCTTCAATGTGTCCACATCATCAAAGAACCTCCTCCAAACTTCACTGTACCTTCTACCAGCCTATCACTTAGCCCTTCCCCTGCCTTTTTCCACACCCACTTGCACCCATCTGACCCTAGGCAATTGATTTTGGTCTCATCAGACCATACTACCTTCTTCCAGTCCTCCAGAGTCCAATCTTTATGAGCATAAGCAAAGTCTAGATGAGCCTTGCGATGTTTGGCTGAAAGAAGAGGCCGTTTGGACTTGACCACAGCCTTCATACCTGTCTTCCTCAACTGTCTGCACACTGTGGAAGTAGAGAGAGGCTGGTTGACTATGTTGACAAGTGCCTTTGTCACCTGAACAGCATTCTCTGCCTTTTCAGAGGAGATGAGACGAATGGCATGCCAGACATTGGCAGAGGAAAGCTTGGATGGATGACCTCCAATAGCTTTTTGAAGCTGAGAACGCTCTTTGGAGTGTAATCTGGATATGGTAGACACATTGAGAGCAGTAGTGGATGCAATAGAGTGAGCAGATTGGCCAGCATCAAGCATAGAGAGAATGGTTTGTTTTTGAGTAGAAGAGATAGATCTCATGATGGTTGTGGTTGGAAACAAAGATGCATGTGAACTATTTTAAACTCAGACATAGTCCTAATGTGTGTATCTTTGTTTATATGACCAAACATAACCAAATAACACTTGATTTCAATGTAATGAGAAAAGGGTGCAAAACTGTTGCAATGGTATTGGTGTCTTGAAATGGATGTATCTTTGTAGTATGTAGGTAAAGTCACATGACCCTGGGGACAAAGTTGTAGCCAAAGGTTTGTACTTTATGTTATGGTTTTCTCTTATAACCCCTCTTTTCCCTACATCTATGGACTTATCGTTTCCCCTCATATCTTTGCAAGACACTTATCTTCTTTCTCCAGTTAGTTCCCCTGGTTTCGAACCGGAACCACACTTTACCTTCTCTTGTTGATTTTCTCTTTTCTCTTTGACCAGAACCACAGGGATCTCTTTGGAACACCTCGGAACCACACTTCCTTATATCACAGACCAATTCCTCCTCCTCATCACTCTCCTTATGTGATGACTCGTGTTCCCTTATTCACCCACATAACCTTGATA